>JAOWBW010000259.1:1479252-1567077 GCA_026119855.1 Campanula takesimana
AGGACGAAGCGACATCAACAAAAATCACGATGAAACAACAATTCCATCACGAAGAATGGAGTATTCACAAGAACTACGGCGACCTGAGCCTCCACACTGGAGGAGCGTAGGCAAACTGCGGGTCCGGTCTCATGCAAGAAAGAAGATATGTTTAGCCCTAGGCGTTATGGTGATCGGCCTCATCTCGAGCTTGTCAAGACATCTTTGTACGAGTCAGTTGCCAATGAATTAATCACCTCAAGATTGAACAACTTTCTTAGATTTGGATCGCGTTCACGTTCCTTGTCGAGTCTAGGGCTTCTTATCTTTCAGCGATACTCCCAGTTTCTTACAATCAAATGGGGCTTTCTTTCTCTTCTCTTAATGACGTACTTGCCTTCGTAAGTCATTCAATAAATAAAAAATACATGTCAATACTAGGGGCTACTTCCCAGTCAAGTCAATGTCACTCATCATAGTGACAAAAAGGTCTCACCGCAAAATCACATGTCTCTCATCTTCAGCTAGAGTCAATGCACGCTTCCTCATTAATCGTGTCAAAATGAAGCCGCAAAAGAGATGCCCGCTAGATTGAAAACCAAAAGGGCGGTCTAGGCAAAAAACAGGGTGCGTCATTAAAAAAATGTGAGAGATGGAGAGAGAGAAGGGAAAGAGAAATGGAGATCCCCCAGCCTCTAAAGAAGACAAGTTCTACATTAGATCTCCTCAGCAAGTCAATTCCCCACCGAGTCAACTTGAGAATCGCAAAAGGCTCGACAACACATGGCACAATCAAAGGTTGTCTTGGGTTATTGGCACAAGAGACATTGTTCTTGCAATGTGTATTATTGGGTTCATGAGAAATAAGGCCCGTGTGTAGCAAATATCCATCCGAGAATGAGCTCATCATTGAGGGGTACGTGGTTGCACAAATGGTCCCCAGTAAGTCAATTGGTTTGGGCAGCAAATGGCAACAACATGTGACTCAGTTTTCAAGCTTCTCCAAGCATGTGCCCCTACAGTATGTCAAAAAGCTTCCCGAGAATAGAGTAGCTCTTGCCATGGCCTCTTATGTTTGTTCCCCTGTACGAGGACAAGTCTCTGGCTTTGCTCGACAAATGATGACGCCCTAGGGGCTATGTGACTCAAGAACGAGAGCTTCTTCTGCTTCATTTGATTGTTAATGATCCTAGGGGCTACGCTCAAGAAGATGTGTATCCTCAAAAGTCTCTAAAAAGGAATGACAAAAAGCTTCTTGTCATGTGTGCCCGTGCCTGTTCCCCCAATCAAGGATGGGCCTTTCTCGTTCTACTTGCAATCAATGGTGGCACCCTAGGGGCTACAATCAAGTCTGAAGACTCCCGCAGCAAGAAGCAATTCACGTCATCTCCCAACTGTGGACCTAGCAAAGTTATGTGCAACATTGGAAGCTCCTCAATTAGTTTGGCACCGAGGTCTCAAGGGCCTTCACAATCTACAATCTTTTGGGCTACGACATTACAGTAATCCAAACAAAGGGCAATATTGGGGCTTCGCAATTGACAATCTTTTGGGGGGATGATACCCGAGCAATTCAATGTGGGGAATAGCCTTATGGCTTCATGGAACCAAGAAAGCTTCAAAGGTCTTCTGGTTTGAAAGGAGGGCTCGATTTTATGAATGAATTTTATGATTCTTATGTTGTGACTTACGACGAGATTACGAAGAAAGTCTTAGAGAAAAGGAAAAAGATTCAATATGCTAAACTCTATCAAAACAGGGTTATAGCGGGAAATGCCAGGGTCAACCCAATGTTTCTGCAATTCAGCACCCCCTTCTCCAATATCAAAATCAAAAAGTGTGGCTCTTGCGACTCAACCACTAGTTGCATCCGAAGATCCGTCTTTAGTTCAACTCAAGAAGACTAAAGCAATCATACCCATTTGGGACCTTATCACACCAAGACATTATCATCCACGACCTTTGTATGACCATGCGAATACATCCACGAACTCTCTGAGCAATGTAGTCAATCTGTCTTTCTTTTCCCCTTGAAGAAGCTTCCGATCTTGGTTTCTTTCGGCTCTTCGTCGGTACCCAGATTAACAACATGAAATTCTTGGTCAGCCCTGGACCATTTTCACCACGACTACGGACCTGTTGAGCAAGTTCATTTAAGTATGTTGTGTTTTCGTGGTCTATTTCATCATTATTTGAATCTTTATTAACTAGTTCATTAGATTCGTTATTAGTTAATTCATCATTCATGATGTTTGCAATCTCGGGGTACTCAGAAAGATTAAATTTTTCATTAACAAAGAAAGGGAACACACGCTCGGCTATGGCCTCCATATCCTCTTGGGTGAGGGTGTCGGAAACACTCTCGGACTCGAAAGTGAATGTGAACACGTCTTCCTTCGTGACCTTGCGCGGAATGCAACCCATCTTCTTGACCAAGAATTCTTCGGATACCATAGCCCCTTTGTAGAATACAGTTGTTGATCGGCTCGGAGCTTGGCTGGATCTCGCTGATAGTCTCCCTTCTCATGTCGGTGTCGTAGATGGCATTGACTTGGCACTCATCCATGATGGCGAGTTCTTCGAACATGGAGGCTAGATCTGTCGATTCCTCCCCCACGGTAATTTCTGTTTCGGACTCTATGGTCACTTTCTTCCCCCACCATTCACGGGGGTGACATGGGAGTTGGTTCCTTTTCGGACTTCTGGATCTCACAGTCGGAAAGATCTCAAGACCGGGCTTTCTGATGCCCTTGCTGTTAACCCATGGTTGGGAAAAATCATGTACGGAACAACTTCCCCTTGGTGAACAAAGTAGCCATTCAACGTCTTTGCGGTAAGGTCTTAGATTGGGTATCTCATAATGACGGCCTTCCTATGAGCTCGGGTCTTTTCATTCATGACGGCTTGCTCGTGTTTTAAGTCGTCTTTGGAAGGCTCATATCCCAAACAGAACTTGTTCTTAACAAAAGGAACCTCAATCGGTTGGTTGCATTCTCCCTTATTGATATTTCCCTAGGCCTAAACCAGGGAAGTAGTTCATGTTCCTCATCATGCGGAGGACTTTTCGATTACTGAGGGTCCATGATCCGTTTCCCCCTTCTTTTTCAATGGCGTTGATTGAGACGCCGGAGAGGGTAGAGAGTCTGCTTAAACCATGCTGAATTTGGTGGATGGGTTCCCCCTTTCTATGGATAGTGACCTTTTCTGCCATAACGGTCACTATTTCATCCCCATTTCTAAACTTTACACACTGATGGAGAGTCGAAGGGACGGCATTAGAACTGTGTATCCACGGTCGGCCCAAAAGCAAGTTGAATGAGGAGGGGACATCGAGCACTTGAAACGGGATGGACATAACCATGTTCCCAAACTCAATGTTTATTTCAACCATGCCCATGACTGTGCGGGCAGTGCTGTCGTAACCTCGGATTACTTGAGTAGAAGGCTTCAAATCTGAATTCTTAAGCCCCAGTATGCCCATGATTCGGCCGGGCATTAGGTTGAGTGCGGAACCACCGTCAACCAAAACTCTTGAGATAGGTCTCCCCCTTACTCTTACCTTAAGGTAGATAGCCTCATTGTGATCGGACCCAAATTGTGGAAGGTCCATGTCGGCAACGTGATGACATTACCAAAATGAATGTGGCCTATCATTGCAGTGAGGTCCTCGGGAGTAGTATCGGGAGAGATTGATGTGTCATCGAGGTTACTAATGACAAGATCTCGGTGCTTCTTTGAGGACGCAATGAGGTCCCAAATGGAGATGTTGGCTTGAGTTTTCTTGAGTTGAACTAGTAGAGGGTCTTCGGGAGTGTTGCGAGCTTCCGACCTTTGAAAAGAGGTGCTTGGTGCAGAAGTGGAGGGGTTGCTTGCTATGACTCGTCCAGCTCAAGTTAGCATGTTGACGTTCCCATCTTGCTTCTTTTTCCAATTCTCTAGTACTTCCATTATTACCTCATCGTAAGTCACAACATAACAAGAATTATCAATCTTATTCATGGCATTGGAGCCCTCATTCACAATTGGGATCTAATGAGTGGTCTCCTCAAATTCTCCTATCTCTATTACATTGACACCACCCTCGTTAGGAACTATGATTCCTTCTTGTCTATGAGGTCTTGGATGACATTGCGGAGAACTAATCATTCCTCGGTGGTGTGGCCACTATATTGGTGGTAGCCACAATACTTGTGATGAGCATGATTGGCATTGACCGTCTTGGGTTGGTACCCTTGTTTGGGTGTGACTTGCCCCTTTTCTTTGAGAACTTCAAAGGCCTCAGTTTGAGTCATGCCTTGGAGAGGCGTGTAGACACGGTCATTTCGAGACTTCTTGCCTTGGGTGGAGGAACCTTTTTATAATTCCCCTTGTCGTAGTGATGGCATTAACTGAAGCCTCTTTTGAGGAGCTAGAGGCGCCTTGTAACGGAGGTTAGAGCACTTTTTTGACTTGATCTAACAACTATATCCTTATTCTTTCTAAGAAACTCATCATTCGGATCCCGCCTCATACATTTGAGAGAAATCGGCATAGCAAGCCCCACTTAGGTGGGTGCGGAGATCAATCTTTAGACACTTAAAAAAGATGTCCATTTGATCCTTGGTGTTAGGCCTCTCGACAATCTCAGCAAGCTTGTCATTCCACCTTCTCGTGAAGTCAATGAAGGACTCGTTGTCCCTTTGAGTGGTGTTTTCAAGCTCTTTCTTGGTTGGACAGTGGGTGGTGTTGACTTGGTATTGACTCTTGAAGGCAAGCGTGGCGGCGTCCCAATCAAGACGGACTGTGAGCGGGAGAGTAGCATACCAATCCTTTGCCGCCCCCTCGAGAGTAAGAGGGAAACATTGTGCCATAACCTTGGGTGAGACCTTCTTCGGTACCATAGCCCAAATGTAAGTCTCGATGTGTGCCATGGGACAAGAGTTGCCCTTGAACTTGTTGATGTCGGGAATCTTGAACTTGTCGGGGAGGAAAGCCATTATGTTCATGAGAATGGATGACTGATAGAGGCTTGTATCGGAGCCTTTCCCCAAGTTGAGACTGTTTGAAGCGTTGATCTATGTAGGCCATGATTGAATCAACTATCTTGGGCTCATTGTTCTTGGTGCTTGGTTCCCCCATTTTCTTGGTGCGGGCACTGGCATAAGGGCTCTCAAACAAACCCTCGGTCCATTCGGACTCATCATTGTCTTTCTTGTTTTTACCCTTGGCGAGCTTTTCTTTCATTAGCTCCATTTCGGCCTCGTGGGCCTACCTTTGATTGTCGAGGTGGGATTGCCAAATGTCATCTTTGTTTTGAGCCTCCTTATTAAGAGTTGAGACTTGTTCTTGGAGAAGTTGGACCATGTTTGAGAGTTGCTCGAGAGTCATGGTGTTGTCGGTGTTGGAGCCGCCGGCCATTGATGCTGTCGAAGCTGTTGGAGTGATCTCTTCACGAACTAACCGATTTGCTGAATCCCGTTAGACACAGTAAGTACCAATTGAACCTATATTACAGAAGAGGCCCTTGTCAGTCTTGAGTACACTTTCGGTCCTTGAAGAGGCTTAGAACACACAGTGGGCACACGACTCAAACCACATAAAGAAAAGACTTTTTTTTTTTTATAAGTCGGTGGGATGGAATCCCTTTTGGGTTTCTAAGAAAATAATGGAATCGTCACACTAGTATATAGACCATCTCGCGGTCCCATATACTCATCGGATTCCATCACGCTTGTGAATCCTACACATGTCGGGATTAAACTAAATTAATGTAGTAAAGCATACATGCGGGGACGGATTTTATTTCATCCATAATAACCACTTGGGGATGGATTTTTATTTCATCCATGATAACCACTTGGCATGTATGATTTGAAGACATTAGTTTAGGGAAATCTCGGCATATGAAAACCAACTTTAGTCACGGAGTGTTAGACCCTAACTAGAATTGTGTTGGCTTGTGCTCAGCTAAATGAGAGGCTTAAAGGTCACCCCCGGCATATAGTTATGAACTACGCCATGGGCTGAGGTTTACCGCTTCGAAAGAGTCATGGTCTGGTGGAGCTTGAAACTTCCTAGGATGGGCCTCGACGGGTTTGGGGTTATGAACTTGTGCGACTCGATAGTGAGCAATTTATAGGAATTCGTGCACGTTGTGTGAGGTCTAACACGTGACAAAACATTTTTACTCTTTTTTTTTAAAGAAAAGCAAATAAACACATAAATTACAACTCTCGAATCACCCGTGTGACCGATAAAATAAAACACGAAAATAAAACAGTCCTAAAGGTCAGATTAGGCCTGATGCAGGCAACTGTGCCCACACCCCATCGAATATGCTCTGTTCTGAAACCTGTTCTTGTCCTGGAAACCTACCCAGAAAAGCGCGCCTTTGGATGGTGATGTGGGAAGCGCGCGCATGACGAAATGTCTATGGGAGGCGCCCGCTTCTGGGAAAAACCTGTCAGAATGTGTCAGACTTTGGACTCAGGGGATTGCCCTGGTCCTAACTGTATTGTAACCCTGCAGAAATGATTAGTGTAGAAAAAAGAAGAGAAAACTAGAAAGAACATATGGGATGTGGGCGACTCTGGTCCTTGATGTGGGATGCACGCGCCGTAGGCCAAGAAGGCCAGAGGCGCACGCCTCCCCCATCAGAGACCAGAATGCCCAGGAAAGATGTAGATTTTGAACAAAATGCGAGTTTAACCCT
This sequence comes from Campanula takesimana, assembly GCA_026119855.1. Taxonomy (NCBI): domain Eukaryota; kingdom Viridiplantae; phylum Streptophyta; class Magnoliopsida; order Asterales; family Campanulaceae; genus Campanula; species Campanula takesimana. The sequence goes on from JAOWBW010000259.1 coordinate 1,485,923, forward strand.
CAAACGTCCCCAGCAGAGTCTCCACTGTAGACACCCCGCCTTGGACCGCTCACCCAGATTGCATGGTTGATTTTGTGTTTCTCCCTCTTTTAATTGTTTTTTGTCAGTTTTTGTTACTTCCGTTAAGTTCCTGACTGACCCCATTAAGTCTAGGGACTAAACTGAATAGCAGGGCTGACTTTCCAGTCCATTCTGTCAAAAAATCCACCCCTGAGTCGCGCGCCTCCGACCATAGGAGCCAGAAGCGCGCGCCTTCCATACCAAGGTGGGAAGCGCGCGCCTCTGGGAGTCAGTTATAGATTTCTGTCCAAGAATCTCTCCCTTGCTCATTTTACATGATTTTGCCCGGGAAAGATTTCTTGGTGACTGAGTTTTGGCACCAAAAACTTGTGTTTTACAACTATATAAACCCCTCTTCTCCACCATTGGAAGGAGGACTCCTTTTTGAACAAAGAAAACTATACACAAAGATATTCAAGGCATTTCGAAGGCAATTTCTCAAGAAATATTTGAAGTCACCTTGAAGCATAGGTAAAAGACCATTCTCTTCCCTCTTCCCTACTTCATTTTTCTTCTTCTCTTTTATTTCATCAAAAGTGCAATCACCCAAACATTTTGGGACATGACACCAAAGATTACTTCACTTCATTGAAGTTAGTCAAGGAGTTATCCCCTACATTCTAAAAACCCCCTTTTTAACCCATTTTATCATCATCGAAGAATAGGAAAAACATTTTGATTATGTAGATTTTGAACAAGCAAGACCAACATTAGTTGGGCGAGATGGGTGTTTAAGTAGTTCCCATCTCGTAACCTAACCCCCGAACCTCATAAACAAGAATATCTGTTTTCGTAAATCAAACTTAGGCTACACATTAGGTTTTTCTTATGTTCCTCAAAAACATAGGTGGCGACTCTAAAACACAAATAGACATCCTAGGAATCGACCCGCGTGCCCTAGCCTAAGGTCGCGCTCGCCCCGGGGTATCTACAGTGGCGACTCTGCTGGGGACATTTGAGGGTTAAACTTGCATTTTGTTCAAAATCTACATCTTTTCTGGGCATTCTGGTCTCTGATGGGGGAGGCGTGCGCCTCTGGCCTTCTTGGCCTAAGGCGCGCGCATCCCACATCAAGGACTAGAGTCGCCCGCATCCCATATGTTCTTCCTAGTTTTCTCTTCTTTTTTCTACACTAATCATTTCTGGAGGGGTTACAATACATTCAGGACCAGGGCAATCCCCTGAGTCCAAAGTCTAACATTCTGACAGGTTTGCCCAGAAGCGGGCGCCTCCCATAGACATTTCAAGCTCCACCAGACCTTGACTCTTTCGAAGCGGTAAACCTCAGCCCGTGGCGTAGTTCTTGACTACATGCCGGGGGCAACCTTTAAGCCTCTCATTTAGCCGAGCACAAGCCAACACAATTCTTGTTAGGGTCTAACACTCCGTGACTAAAGTCGGTTTTCATATGCCGAGATTTCCCTAAACTAATGTCTTCAAATCATACATGCCAAGTGGTTATCATGGACGAAATAAAAATCCATCCCCAAGTGGTTATTATGGACGAAATAAAAATCCGTCCCCGCATGTATGCTTTACTACATTAATTTAGTTTAATCCCGACATGTGTAGGATTCACAAGCTGATGAGAATCCGATGAGTATATGGGACCGCGAGATGGTCTATATATGATGGATGTGTTTTTACCCATCCAAATCATATACTTATATGACTTATTAGATGATCAACCGTAGGTGTTTTGATGGTTTTTGGAGTGTTTATGAGTATAGAGGAAGGAGCAAAAGAATGCATGGATTCATGTACATTAAAGTGCGAAAAATAAAATAAAAAGAACGGACCAGAACATAAATATAAAGAGATGTGACCACTGATTAATCAATTCCATTGAATATAACTCGAAAAGAGATTTCCAACGATAGTTTACACGTCCAAATCGGAGTTCGTATGAAGAAGTTATGGCCTCCGGAAGATTGCGCGTAAAATGTACAAGCTGCGAAGCACAAAATGGTGCGCACGCACACCAAGCATAGGGCGCGCGCACCCACACCAGATCAAAACCCACGCCTTCTGGAATTCTAGAGCGCACGCACCCATCCTTTAAGAGCGCGCGCTCCAGCGAGGGGCTTTAAGGGAATTTCTTAGGGACCTTTGGGGAATTTCCAAAATACTGTGGGCTTTTCAGTAATTTCCAAATTTCCAAGGGCTTTTCTGGAATTTTTGTAGGACCTTTGGGGAATTTTCGGAGGACTTTTCTGGAAGTGCAAATATGCCAAGGGCTCCTGGGAAATTCCGGCCAGCACTTAATTTTGTCCTTTTTCAACAAGGAATCCTATGGTTTTCCTAATTTTTACACCTCCTTAGCCCTAGTATAAATATAACACTCCATCCAATTTATTTTATTCATACTTTGTACATACTTTTACTCAAGATTCAAGATTGTAATCAAGATTTCATCAATTTAATCTCAGGTTTTGATGTTCTTTATTATTTTTCTTGTTCTTGATTTTATTCTTATTAGTAGCTAATTTTTTAGATTCATGAATTGGTCGTAACAATACTTGATCTCTATGCTATAGATTTAATTCTTCCATTCTTCTTATTCTTGTTTATCAAAATATCTTCATTCTAAATTCTTTATTTCAGTTATATGTTAAGATATAAATTGGCTTTAGAATTTCTGGGTATCTCTTGTTACAGTGACTCGGGCATTGATACATTGACCACTATTTTGATTAATATATCTATTTGATGTCGTGATAGAAATCAAGTGGGTGTAGGTTTATCTGTTCTTTAGAACTTAATAACTCTTTAAACAATTACATGGACTTGATTTGCGAAGTGTGATTAGTTAGAGAGAAATAGATTGCAATCCGGCCGCCTCACCGTCCCAATTCTTACTTTTGTGAACGAACCCAAGAAAGAGATTGATCTTTTCATTAGGAGCATAGCATAGAGTGAAAGTATTTGTGAATCCAATTCGTGAATCTATTCGTTAATCTTGCTTTTATTTGTTTCTTAGTTTAATTTTAATTATTATTTTAGTAGTTAAATTAATAAAAAAAACCAAAACCCCACTATTTACTTTTCTGTTTTTAAACATTCTTGTTTTCCAATCTAGTCTCTGTGGATTCGACCCTTGCTTGTGCATACTACTACACCGGTAACTGGTACACTTGCTAGGTAATTTAATTAGAGGGAGATTTTCTCCATCAATATACTAGTGTGACGATTCCATTATTTTAAATCTTAGAAACCCAAAAGGGATTCCATCCCTTCGACTTATAAAAAAAAAGTCTTTTTTTATGTGGTTTGAGTCGTGTGCCCACTGTGTGTTCTAAGCCTCTTCATGGACCGAAAGTGTACTCAAGACTGACAAGGGCCTCTTCTGCAATATAGGTTCAATTGGTACTTACCGTGTCTATCGGGATTCAGCAAATTGGTTAGTTCGTGAAAAGATCACTCCAACAGCTTCGACAGCATCAATGGCCGGCGGCTCCAACACCGACAACACCATGACTCTCGAGCAACTCTCAAACATGGTCCAACTTCTCCAAGAACAAGTCTCAACTCTTAATAAGGAGGCTTAAAACAAAGATGACACTTGGCAATCCCACCTCGATAATCAAAGGGAGGCCCACGAGGCCGAAATGGAGCTAATGAAAGAAAAGCTCGCCAGGGTTAAAAACAAGAAAGACAATGACGAGTCCGAATGGACCGAGGGTTTGTTTGAGAGCCCCTATGTCAGTGCCCGCACCAAGAAAATGGGGAAACCAAGCACCAAGAACAATGAGCCCAAGATAGTTGATTCAATCATGGCCTACATAGATCAACGCTTCAACGGCTCAACTTGGGGAAAGGCTCCGATACAAGCCTCTATCAGTCATCCATTCTCATGAACACAATGGCTTCCCTCCCTGACAAGTTCAAGATGCCCGACATCAGCAAGTTCAAGGGCAACTCTTTGTCCCATGGCACACATCGAGACTTACATTGGGCTATGGTACCGAAGAAGGTATCACCCAAGGTTATGGCACAATGTTTCCCTCTTACTCTCGACGGGGGGGCAACAAAGGATTGGTATGCTACTCTCCGCTCACAGTCCGTCTTGATTTGGACGCCGCCCCGGTTGCCTTCAAGAGTCAATACCAAGGCAACACCACCACCGGCCAACCAAGAAAGAGCTTGAAAACACCACTCAAAGGGACAACGAGTCCTTCATTGACTTCACGAGAAGGTGTGGAATGACAAGCTTGCTGAGATTGTCGAGAGAGGCCTAACACCAAGGAGCAAATGGACATCTTCTTAAGTGTCTAAAGATTGATCTCCGCACCCACTAAAGTGGGGCTTGCTATGCCGATTTCTCTCAAATGTATGAGGCGGGGATCCGAATCGATGAGTTGCTTAGGAAATCAAGAAAAGTGCTCCTACCATCCGTTACAGGCCGCCTCTAGCTCCTCAAAAAAGGCTTCAGTTAATGCCGTCACTGCCGACAAGGGGAATTAAAAAAGGTTCCTCCACCCCAAGGCAAGAAGAAAGTCTCGAAATGATCGTAATCTACACGCCTCTCCAAGGCATGACTCAAACCGAGGCCTTCGAAGTTCTCAAAGAAAGGGGAAAGTCACACCCATACAAGGGTACCAACCCAAGACGGTCAATGCCAAACATGCTCATCACAAGTATTGTGGCTACCACTAATATAGTGGCCACACCACCGAGGAATGCTTCGTTCTCCGCAATGTCATCCAAGACCTCATAGACAAGAAGGAATTCATAGTTCCTAATGAGGGTGGTGTCAATGTAATAGAGATAGGAGAATTTGAGGAGACCACTCATTCAATCCCAATTGTGAATGAGGGCTCCAATGCCATGAATAAGATTGATAATTATTGTTATGTTGTGACTTACGATGAGGTAACGAGGGAAGTACTAGAGAATAGGAAAAAGAAGCAAGATGGGAACGTCAACATGCTAACTCGATCCGGACGAGTCATAGCAAGCAACCCCTCCACTTCTGCACCAAGCACCTCTTCTCAAAGGTCGCAAGCTCGCGACACTCCCGAAGACCCTCTACTAGTTCAACTCAAGAAAACTAAAGCCAATATCTCCATTTGGGACCTCATTGCGTCCTCAAAGAAGCACCGAGGTCTTGTCATTAGTAACCTCAACGACACATCAATCTCTCCCGATACTACTCCGGAGGACCTCACTGGAATGATAGGCCACATTCATTTTGGCAATGTCATCACCTTTGCCGACATGGACCTTCCACCATTTGGGTCCGATCATAATGAGGCTATCTACCTTAAGGTAAGATCAAGGGGGAGACCTATCTCAAGATTTTTGGTTGACGGTGGTTCCGCACTCAACCTAATGCCCGGCCGAATCATGGGCATACTGGGGCTTAAGAATTCAGATTTGAAGCCTTCTACTCAAGTAATCCGAGGTTACGACAGCACTGCCCGCACAGTCATGGGCATGGTTTAAATAAACATTGAGTTTGGGAACATGGTTATGTCCGTCCCGTTTCAAGTGCTCGATGTCCCCTCCTCATTCAACTTGCTTTTGGGCCAACCGTGGATACACAGTTCTAATGCCGTCCCTTCGACTCTCCATCAGTGTGTAAAGTTCAGAAATGGGATGAAATAGTGACCGTTATGGCAGAAAAGGTCACTATCCACAGAAAGGGGGAACCCATCCACCAAATTCAGCATGGTTTAGCAGACTCTACCCTCTCCGGTGTCTTAATCAACGCCATTGACAAATAAGGGGGAAACGGATCATGGACCCTCAGCAATCGCAAAGTCCTCCGTATGATGAGGAACATGAACTACTTCCCTGATTTAGGCCTAGGAAATATCAACAAGGGAGAATGCAACCGATTGAGGTTCCTTTTGTTAAGAACAAGTTCGGTTTGGGATATGAGCCTTCCAAAGATGACTTAAAACACGAGCAAGCCGTCAAGAATGAAAAGACCCGAGCTCATAGGGAAGGCCGTCATTATGAGATACCCAATCTGAGACCTTACCGCAAGACGTTGAATGATTTTGTTCGCCAAGGGGAAGTTATTCCGTACATGATCTTTCCCGAGCCATGGGTTAACAGCAAGGGCATCAGAAAGCCCGGTCTTGAGATCTTTTCCGACTGTGAGATCCAGAAGTCCGAAAAGGAACCAGCTCTCTTGTCACCCCGTGAATGGTGGGGGAAGAAAGTGACCATAGAGTCCGAAACAGAGATTACCGTGGGGGAGGAATCGACGGATCTAGCCTCCATGTTCGAATAACTCGCCATCATGGACGAGTGCCAAGTCAATGCTATCTACGACACCAACACGAGAAGGGAGACTATCAGTGAGATCCAGCCAAGCTCCGAGCCGATCTACAACTGGTATTCTACAAAGGGGCCCGTGGTATCCGAAGAATTCTTGGTCAAGAAGATGGGTTTCATTCCGCGCAAGGTCACGAAGGAAGACGTGTTCACATTCACTTTCGAGTCTGAGAGTGTTTCCAACACCCTCACCCAAGAGGATATGGAGGCCATAGCCGAGCGTGTGTTCCCTTTCTTTGTTAATGAAAAATTTGATCTTTCTGAGTACCCTGAGATTGCAAACATCATGAATGATGAATTAACTAATAACGAATCTAATGAACAAGTTAATAACGATTCAAATAATGATGAAATAGACCACGAAAACACAACATACTTAAATGAACTTGCTCAACAGGTCCGTAGTCGTGGTGAAAATGGTCCAGCGGCTGACGAAGAATTGCATGTTGTTAATCTGGGTACCGACGAAGAGCCGAAAGAAACCAAGATCGGAAGCTTCTTCAAGGGGGAAGAGAAAGACAGATTGACTGCATTGGTCAGAGAGTTCGTGGATGTATTCGCATGGTCATACAAAGACATGCCGTGTTTGGACAGAAAGGTCGCTGAACACAGAATTCCGATCAGAGACGACGCCAAGCCAGTCAAGCAAAAGCTCAGAAAGATCAAGCCAGAATGGTCTCTACAAGTCAAGGAAGAGATAGAGAAGCTTCTCGGTGTGGGTTCATCAAAGTTATTGAATATCCGACATGGCTAGCTAATGTGGTCACAGTCCGAAAAGCCAACGGCAAAGTCCGTGTTTTTGTGGATTTCCGGGATTTGAACAAAGCTTCTCCAAATGATGACTTTACACTACCCAACATCGACATGCTAGTCGACTCCACTGCTGCCTACGAGGTCCGCTCATTTGTGGATGGTTTTGCTGGGTACAATCAGATTCTCATGGACGAAGAGGATCAACACAAGACTGCTTTCACAACATCGTGGGGCACCTTTTGCTACACAGTCATGCCGTTTGGGTTAAGGAACGCTGGGGCTTCTTATCAAAGGCCGTGACAGACTTATTCCATGACATGATTCACAAGGAAATTGAGGTCTATGTGGACGACATGATCATTCATTCCAAAGGGACTGACAGTCAACACTTGATCAACCTCCTCAAGTTCTTTGAAAGACTGCGTCAACACAAGATGAGGCTTAACCCCGCAAAGTGCACTTTTGGAGTTATCCGAGGAAAATTTCTTGGCTACATGGTCACAGAAAGGGGTATTGAAGCAGATCCCTCAAAAATCAAGGCGATCATTGATATGCCTCCTCCCAAGACACAGAAAGAAATCAAAGGTTTCATGGGCAGACTCCAGTACATCAGTCGGTTCGTGCACCAGCTCACTTCCATGTGCGAGCCAATCTTCAAGCTACTCAAGAAGAATGTGGCTCTAGAATGGACCGACGCTTGCCAAGAAGCTTTCGACCAAGTTAAGCACTATTTGACATGTCCTCCAGTTTTGGTTCCACCTCACAAAGAGAAGCCTCTCTTGCTCTATCTCATAGTAAATGATGAAGCCCTAGAGGCTATGCTAGCACAAGAGCAACGAGACTCCACAAAGGAGAATGCCATTTATTTTGTCAGTCGTCGATTTCAAGGAGGCGAAAAGAATTACTCTGCCTTGGAGAAGTCATGTGTAGCACTGGTTTGGGTTACTCAAAAGCTCAAACATTACATGGAAGCCTTTCTGATCAAGCTAGTAGCAAAAGTGGACCCGTTCCGCTACATCTTCGAGAAGCCTTTTATGTTGACAAGGATAGCCAAACGGTACTTCATGCTCGCCGGCTATGATATCACTTACGTCACACTCAAATCCATCAGGGGGAAAGTGTTCAGTGATCAGCTTGCTGAATTTCCGTGTGACGAAGTGAAGTGGGAGGACTTACAGTTTCCCGGCGAGCACTTGGTTTGCACTACAACTGAGGAAAATAAGTGGCAACTCTTTTTCTACGGTGCCGCCAATAAACACGGTTATGGGATAGGAATGTTGTTTGTCGATCCAAAGGACATCTACACTCCAATTGCCATCCATCTTAAATTCGAAGCTACCAACAACATTGCCGAGTATGAGGCATGCATAGCGGGGCTAGAAGCAGCTCTAGAAAGAAATATCACAGAACTAGAAGTATTCGGTGACTCCCTGCTCCTTATCAATCAAACATCGGGTAAATGGCGAATCCAAGACCCGACCCTTCAACAGTACGGTCGACACCTCGAGGAATTGGTTGAACAGTTCCAAGACATCACGTTCACTTATTTGCCAAGGGACAAGAACAGCTTTGCCGATGCTTTGGCTACTATAGCCTCACTGGTTAAGATGACCAAAGGAAAAATGGTGAAACCCTTCAAAATTTCAAGGAGGATCAGTCCGGCATACTGCATGAACATTGAGATCAATAAAGTCCAAGATAACCCCCCGTGGTACACAGACATCATGAACTTCCTCAACAACGGCACCTTCCCCGACAATAGCAACGGGAAATCTCGAGTGGCACTACAGAAGCTAGCCGCCAGATATGTGTTGATTGGAAACCGAGTCTACAAACGACACCATCTAGGGATCAATCTTTTATGTGCAAACGAGTCCGAAGCTCGAGAAATCATGCACGAAGTCCACGAAGGTGAGTGTGGCCCCCACATGAATGGGATTATGTTAGCCAAAAAGATACTCTGCAGTGGTTACTATTGGACTACAATGGAAAGAGACTGCATCGAGAAAGTCAAGAAATGTGCCAAGTGCAAGTTCTATGCTAATCTACAACATGCTCCGCCTTCACAACTGTACAACATGTCCACACCGTGGCCATTCTCTTGTTGGGGCATAGATATCATCGGCAAAGTCCATCCTACGGGGAGCAACGGACAATCATTCATCCTTGTGGCCGTAGACTATTTCACAAAATGGGTCGAAGCACAAGCTTACCGAGTCCTTAATGCCAAGAAGGTGGCCGAATTCGTGAAGAACAACATCATGTGCCGATACGGTATTCCTCATGAAATCATCTCCGACAATGGCTCTCACTTCGAGAAAGAAATGGAGTTTTGGTTAACTACAAAATTGCCAAGCACAAGTCATCCCCGTACCGCCCCCAAGCCAACGGAACGGTCGAAGCAGCAAATAAGACAATCGAAGTCATCATACGAAAAATGGCTTCAACGGGAAAGGATTGGCCTGAGAAATTACCACTAGCATTGTGGGGCTACCGCACATCAATACGGTCAGCAACGGGAGGAACCCCTTACTCATTGGTTTATGGTGCTGAAGCCGTACTCCCGGTCGAACTCGAGGTTCCTTCTCTACGGGTCTTGCTCGAGAACCAAGTCAACAAGGTTGATTGGATGCAAAGCCGATATGAGCAACTAGCCCTACTCGACGAAAAGAGGCTAAGAGCGTTTGAACGCACAAGGGCTTATCAACAAAGAATGGCAAGAGCTTTCAACAAGAAGGTGAAGCCCCGAAATATCAAAGTGGGAGATTTGGTCCTAAGACAACATCCTCCCAATGCCATGAATCCCCTTGGGAAATGGGGACCTCGAGGGATCGGTCCTTACATGGTCAAAAGGATACTAAGCGGCGGTTCAGTCCGACTCGTAGACTTGGATTGCGAAAAGAGGTCAACCTCGACAAGCTCAAGAAGTTCTACGCTTAACAATTAAAGTCCATTAAAAAAAAAACGCTCGCTAGGTTGAAAACCCGCAAGGGAGGCCTAGGCAAAAATTAGAGCAAGTGCAAAAAAGAAGCCCGCTAGATTGAAAACCCGAAAGGGCAGTCTAGGCAAAAAACAGGGTGCAAAAAAAAAAAGGTCTTCATTTGTTTGAACTACGGAGACCTGAACCTCTCTACAAGAGGAACCTAGGCAACCTTTGGGTGCGTTCTAAAACATAATTTTTTACCCAATCATGTCATAACAAAATGTAATTTTTATTCATCTCTTGAATTATTTTAACCACTACAACGGATCTTGTTGAGCAATAAAAGACAATAAAACATTAAATCCTAAACAAGTGGTCTATTAATTGCAATCTTGGGGTACTAGGGAAAATCTAATTTTCTCTTAGCCTTTGAAGGGCCACCCGAATGGCTCTCAATCTTATTCTTCTTGGGAGGCCTAGGAACACTGTGGCGGACCGAAACCTTCTGCGCGGCAACGCGCCTCCGAGCATAGAAGCTATCCAAAGGGGTACCGAAAGGGTCAGCCAAAATATTATGCGAATCAACAGCGGTTTCCATATACCGCAAAGCACTGCTAGGCTCATAGTCTTTTCCTAACAACTCAGCGCGAAGCACGTCAACCCAAGTAATGCCGCGGTAAAGAGTGCCAAACAGATAGTCCAAATAACTCTCGAGAAGAAAGATACTACCCCGGTAAATAGGGGCAGAAGCCCACCGATGGCGGTCATCTCCCCAAGTTGACTGAAGCTCCGCTGAAAAGTCCGGACCCATATACGAGACTGGACGAAAAACCCCACTCCTAGGGAAAGGAATAATCTGTTGGCGACCGAACTGCTTCAAAACCCGCTCCGGATGGTAAAATGAAGAGTCTCACAAGCCGGGTAAGACCACATGCTCAAAGCCCGAGGTCCACTCCATAAAAGGACGAAGGCCCCAAGAGGGAGGCACTACAACAAAAATGGCTTTTGCCGGCACTTATTTATTGACACTTGTTAAAGTTCCGTAAATTTGTGGCACTTATAAAAAAAATGCCGCAAATATCCTGTAGTTTTTAACAAGTGCCGCAAATTTTCGGAACTTTTTAACAAGTGCCGCATATATCCGGAACTTTTAATAAAGTGCCGATAAATTTACGGCACATATTCATAATTTCCGCTGATTTCCGGCACTTTTGAAACAGGTGCCGAAAATTAGCGGCACTTTCAAAAAGTGCCGAAAGTTGTGCTGGAAATTAGCGGTACTTATAAAAAGTGCCGGAAATTTAACGACACTTTTTATAAGTGCCGCTAAATTTCCGGCACTTTTTATAAGTGTCGCTAATTTCCGGCACTTTTTTATAAAGTGCCGCTAATAACAAGAGGTTTATTTGATATTTTTATTTAATTTTGGCATTTAATCATATTTTTTTATTTTACTTTGCTTTAATTTGTTAGCTAAATAAGATTTATATGTACTACAACAATAAAAATGCATCAAAATAAGCTTATGTGTTATAATAAATAATTGTATGCGTATATATATATCAAAAAATGATTTAGCCTAATGGCAGAAAGCTTTGTTTATAAGAAGGAGGTCTCGTGTTCGAAACTTGGAATGTCAATAATATTTTTTGTTTAAAATACGACACTTTAAAAAGTGCTGGAAAATTCCGGCACATTTTGAAAATGTCAGAAATTTGCGGCAATTTTAAAAGTGCCGGAATTTTGCGACACTTTTATAGTGCCGGAAAGTATTACCGACACCATTTTTTCCAACACTTAGAAAAGTGCCGGAAATAGCTTTTCCGGTACTTTTTTCCCGTTTTGGGCACTTTTTAAAGTGCCGCGAAAATCCATATTTGTTGTAGTGAGGGCACCACTCAATGTCGGCCGACGCCCGAGAAGCAAAGAATTTTTTCCAACTATCCTCGGTTAAGTCTCAGGTCAGCAATTTTCTCCTATGAACAGCAAAAGGAAACAGATCGCCATCCGAAGAATAAATCCTGAAATGCTCTCGAAGCCATATAGTCAATAGCAAGGGGCTTCCCCAACGCATCTCAACTGTCCGATGCAGGTCATCAAGGCCATACAGAGTTTCCCCCACTATGAGAGGAATTATGCTAAACTGTTGCTCCTTTGCCTGCAAGATTACCTCAGCCAACTGTGCATCCGCTGTCCCGAAGGGTGTAGCAAAAAGAGTCTCGCTGAAAAGGCAAACTGCCATGGCATTCCTCTTGAAGGACTGAACCGTCGGGTCCTCCGAATGCAAGCTGAAGAACATTGGCAACTCGGTTATATCTACCACGGTACCATGCAACATCTTCCTCACATCTTCGATAGGAGGGTTCAACAAGCCAGACCAAGAATCAATGACGCCACGATGGTATTTAGGGACGTCAATGTGACCATTTCATTCGCCGAAAAGTTGAAAGTGTGACTTTCCAAATCCCAAAAGGCTGCAGCAGCCTTCAAAAAGTCCCAATCCGGCTTTAAGGTCCGAAGCGTGAAGAGTATTCGGAACCCAAAATCCTTCACGAAAGCCTTCTTGGGGTGGGTCTTGAAAGAGTAAACAAAGGTTGACAGGTCCTTCTCATACTCACCAACAACCTTGGCATCGAGAAAAAAAGAATTGGAAGCCATGGAAAATGTTGATTACAAGCAAAATTGAGCAAAGAAAGAATGTTCAAGAATGGCAGAAAATAGCTGTTGGGAGAATAGCCTCGAACAGAGGCTGATATTATAGCTGTTGGGGATCTTTTGGCCAGCAAATGTCAAGCCTCGGATTTCGCTTCCCAGAAGCGCGCGCCCCCCGCTACTCCCCTGACCGGCGCGCGCGTCCCATATCCGCTAGCCGAAGCGCCCGCTTCCCGTCTCAGAAACGCTTCACCTGGCCCTTATCAAAAGAGGAAATCAGGCAGGAACAAAAGTCCTGACACTCCCAAAGTCAACAAGACCAGAGTTCTTCATCAAAGCCACAACAATCTTTGCCTTCCGAGACACGTTTGGGCACACAATAATTTGGTCCGCCCTTAAGGCCTGTCTAAATTAAAGTAAGATAGAAACATCCACTAAAAGGGTAGGATTGTCTTTCCCTCTCTCTCTACAGTCAGGGTCAATCTCGACATTTTCCTCGCTAAAGGGAAACCATTCTTTTCGGCCTGCAATCAACTGTGCCCGCACCCCGGGAAAAGTCAACATCAAATGCATCCACCAATAACAATTTGGTCCGCGGTGAGCCACTAAATTCACCACTTCTTGAAGCAAAGAAACGGATTCACTAACGGATTCATCAACAAGAGTTCACTAACGGATTCATTCAACGGATTCACTAACGGATTCGTCAACAAGAGTTCACTAACGAATTCATTCAACAGATTCACTAACGGATTCATAACAAGAGTTCACTAACGGGCTCTTTCAAGGGGATTCACTAACGGATTCATCAAACGGATTCACTAACGGATTCATCAACAAGAGTTCACTAACTGGCTCCTTCAAGAGGATTCACTAACGGATTCATTCAACGGATTCACTAACAGATTCGCCTACAAGGGTTTACTAACGGACTCATTCAAAGGATCCACTAACGGATTCGTTCAATAGATTCACTAACAGATTCGTCATCAAGAGGGTTTACTAACAGACTCATTCCAATGGATTCACTAACAGATTCAACCGGCAGATTCACAAACAGATCACGCCACCTCCTCTATCAACAAAAGCCACTCACACAGGGAGTGCACCCCTATCTCTCGCAATTTCAAATTCCTGCTTTCATCGAGTCTTTACTTTTTCTTTGTGATGTCCTCGGCGGATGTCTTTTCTTTCGTCGGCGCATTTTTCTTCGCAATCTAAGCCGCCGAGGGGCTCTGTAGACACACCGCCTTGGACCGCTCACCCCGATTGCACAGTTTATTTTGTGTTTCTACCTCTTTTAAGTGTTTTTTTGTCAGTTTCTGTTACTTCCGTTAAGTTTCTGACTGACCCCGTTAAGTCTAGGGACTAAACTGAATAGCAGGGCTGACATTCCAGTCCATTCTGTCAAAAAATCTATCCCTGAGTCGCGCGCCTCCGACCATAGGAGCCAGAAGCGCGCGCCTTCCACACCCAAGGTGGGAAGCGCGCGCCTCTGGGCGTCAGTTACAGATTTCTGTCCAAGAATATCTCCCTTGCTCATTTTACATGATTTTGCCCTGGAAAGATTTTTTGGTGACTGAGTTTTGGCACCAAAAAACTTGTGTTTTACAACTATATAAACCCCTCTTCTCCACCATTAAAAGGAGGACTCCTTTTTGAAGAAAAAAAAACTATACACAAAGATATTCGAGGCATTTCGAAGATAATTTCTCAAGAAATATTTGAAGTCACCTTGAAGCATAGGTAAAAGACCATTTTCTTCCATCCTCCCTACTTCATCATTCTTATTCTCTTTTATTTCATCAAAAGTGCAATCACCCAAACATTTTGGGACATCACCAAAGATTACTTCACTTCATTGAAGTTAGTCAAGGAGTTATCTCCCTACATTCTAAAAAACCCTTTTTTTTAACCCCTTTTATCATCATCGAAGAATAGGAAGAAAATTTTAATTATGTAGATTTTGAACAAGCAAGACCAACATTTGTTGGGCGAGATGGAGTACTTCCCATCTCGTAACCTAACCCCCGAACCTCATAAACAATAATCTCTGTTTTCGTAAATAAAACTTAGGCTACACATTAGGTTTTTCTTATGTTCCTCAAAAACATAGGTGGCGACTCTAAAACACAAATAGACATCCTAGGAATCGACCTGCGTGCCCTAGCCTAAGGCCGCGCTCGCCCCGGGGTATCTACAGTGAGCAGTACAAGCAATTGGTTCAATTCTTTACCGACATAGCACAAGGCGAACAAAAGTCTCTCCCTACAGCAAACATAGCAGGTAAGCAGAATAATATACTCACTTGGATCATTGACTCAGGAGCAAGTGACCAAATAACCTGCAACGAATCAATGCTGGAGAATCAAGTCCGGACTGGAACGGAGGCCCCTGTCAGAATTCCCAATGGCGATGTCATACCAGTCAAGGGGATTGGCAATGCAATACTCCCAAATGGATCACATATTCGTCATGTTTTAAATATTCCTGATTTCCAATGCAATCTTTTATCTGTTAGTCGATTGACAAAAGACTTGAACTATGCTCTCACATTCTTTCCGGATTTTTGTGTGATACAGGAATTAGCTTCGAGGACTATGATTGGAATGGGTAGATGCAGCGATGGTCTATATCACCTGGAACTGGTCATAAAGAAATAGATGGCAATGATGGCAACGGTTGATGCACGGGTATGGCACAAAAGATTGGGACATTCTTTAGTTTTTAATCCTCAGTTTTCTGATAATTGGAATAAGGGAAAAGAACATTGTGACTCATGTTTTCGAGCCAAAATGATGAGACTTCCCTTTCCTACTAGTAGTATTCAAACTCAGTTCTGTTTTGATTTAATACACTATGACATTTGGGGTGGTTATAAAACGCCTTCTTTCTCGGGTGCGCATTATTTTTTGACCATTGTTGATGATTTTAGTCAGGGTGTATGGGTTTTCTTGATGAAGCATAAATATAAAGTCCGTCGTTACCTCACTATGTTTTGTAATATGGTCAACACCCAATTTGATAAAAAGGTCAAGCATATTAGAAGTGATAATAGGAGTGAATTTCAGTCACTTTTGATGCTAGAATACTATGTTGCTAACGGGATAATGCCTGAGACGTCTTGTACTGACACTCCACAACAAAATTGAGTTGTCGAACGCAAGCATCGTCACATCTTAGGCATGGCAATGGCTCTACGTTTTGAGGCAGGCTTACCGAAAAGGTTTTGGGGGAATGTGTTTTGACTGCAGCATATATAATTAATCATTTGCCTTTCAAACTTTTGACAAATAAAACTCCCTATGAAATCTTACTGAAAAAGAAACCTTCTTTTGATCATCTCCGTATTTTGGATGTTTGGCTTATTCCAAGAATAATAACAAAGGGGAAGACCTTGTGTCTTTGTTGGGGATCCTTATTCTCAAAAGGGTTATAGGGTTTTTGATTTGGAGTCTAAGGTGATTTATACGTCCCGTGATGTTAAGTTCGTGGAAGATGTGTTTCCTTTCAAAGGAATCAATTCAGACAGTTGAGCAGGTAGTTGATAGGGAACATGTGTACACACAACTGGATTCTACAGCACCAGAACATGAACAATAAGTTGTTCAGACAGTTGACGAACCAGTTGTGAAAAAACCTGCTGAACAGGTCACCGAACAACTGGCACCAGAACCAAGCAGACGAAGTGAGCGATAACGACATCAGCCTAAACACCTCCAGGAATTTGTTGTCAACTTACCCGGTTCCATAGACCATCCGCCTCCCAGTTCCAACTCAGTAACCTCGAAGGTATATCCTCTATCTAACTACGTTTCTTATGAACGTTTTTATCCCACTCATAAGGCTTTTCTTGCGGCCATCACTTCACGAGATGAGCCTAAATACTATCACCAGGCCGTGAAAATTTTGGAATGGTGTGAAGCAATAAAAAGGGAGATAGAATCTTTCGAAGCCAATGGTACGTGGATACTTGAGGCGTTGCCCACGGGGAAAAAGGCTACTGATTCCAAATGGGTTTATAAGATAAAATATAACCAGATGGAGAAATAGAGAGGTACAAGGCACGCTTGGTGGAAAAGGGATTTACACAGGTAGAAGGGATAGATTATCATGACACTTTCGCTCCTGTTGCAAAACTAGTCACCATGCATAACCTTCTAGCAGTGGCAGCCAAACGTAATTGGGCGATTCATCAACTGGACGTGAAAAATGCCTTCCTTTATGGGGATTTAGCAGAAGATTTATACATGAAAATACCACAAGTCTTTGCAAAAGAAGGGGATACTAGAGTTTGCAAGCTTCAGAAATCAATCTATGGACTTAAACAAGCATCACGAAATTGGTATCAGAAGTTTACTAATGCTCTCCTTGATATTGGTTTCAGGCAGTCACGGGCGGATCATTCTCTTTTTGTTTCAAAAGGGATGACATATATGTTGCTGCTCTCATCTACGTTGATGATGTCCTCTTAGTTAGGAATACTGTTCCAAATATTGAGGATGTAAAGATGTACTTGGATGAAAAGTTTAGCATCAAAGACCTCGGACACTTAAAATACTTCTTGGGGATAGAAGTGGCAAGATCACCTAAGGGTATTGTACTTAGTCAACGGAAGTACACTCTGGATATTATTTAAGAGAGTGGATACCAAGGAGGATGAGTCAGTGATTTTCCTATGGAGCAAAATCTACACCTTGGCACTGATGATGACAGCCCTCACGTTGATGCATCCCAATACCGTAGGTTAGTTGGTCGACTGCTTTATTTGACAGTCACTAGGCCTGACATTCAGTTTGCAGTCAACCGGTTGAGTCAGTTTGTTTCATCACCTCGACGCACATATATGGATGCGGCCATTCGTGTGGTACGCTTTCTTAAGGGTACAGTTGGTCAAGGCTTGTTCCTTCCTACACATGGCAAGTTGCAACTTGAAGCCTTTTGTGATGCTGATTGGGGTGCATGCCCTATGACTAGGAGGTCTTGTATGGGGTATTTCATCATATTAGGGGGAGCTCCAATCTCTTGGCGCACGAAGAAATAGTCAGTTGTATCTAGATCGTCAGCAGAGGCCGAGTATAGAGCTATGGCAACCACTGTTAGCGAGATCATTTGGCTACGATGGCTTTTGCATGGACTTGAAGCTCCACAAACAGAAGCCACTTGTCTCTTTTGTGATAATCAGGCGGCGTGTCATATAGCAAACAATCAGTGTTTCATGAAAGAACAAAACATGTTGATATGGATTGTTATTTTGTTCGGGAAAGAGTTGCTTCTGGGGATATTATGAGTAAGGCGATATCAACGGAGAATCAAGTTGCATATTTGTTTACAAAGCCTCTTGGAGCAGCACGGTTTATTTTTTTGGTTGGCAAGTTGGGCATTCGTAATCTTCATGCTCCAACTTGAGGGGGAGTGAAGGAGATGATGATCCGGCCCCTATACTACTTGGTAGGCAAGTTATATTATTTATGTATAGTATTTTCATTCCATGTTTATCTCTTTTCCATAGTTAACCAATTAGGGTTTTAGTTGTATGTATATATACTCCCACTTGTAAACATGTAGCCGTATGATGTGAATGAAAACAATTCAGTTCATATGTTTTTATCTTCTCCCTCTATCAATTCTATCAGGAGTAGGTGGTGTTGCCGGAGGAAAGGGGGTTGCATCGCATCTGGGTTTGATCCGGAAATGGGGTTAGGGATGGGATTTTTATTTGAAAGAGGAGACTTATATTTACTTCTCCTCCCCTAATTTCTAAACTTGTACATTTGACCCCCCAAAACATGAAGTTAACTTCAAACTAACTAATCCGTTGATCACGTGCACGGCACATGGCCGTTTAACAAGATTTCTAACGAATTCCGTCAGAAAGCCCTGGATTGATGAAAAAAATTGATTTTAAGTCCTGATTTAGCGGAAAAAAAGTCGAGACCCCTTTTAGAACCCCCTTGAGTTCAGACCCTAAATTGTCATTAACCCTATAAGGTATGGTAAAGTTGAAGCTACTGGGAAAATCCTATGATATCGGAAAGCCTAAAGAATCTGGCCCTTTGGGATCAGTTTAAGGCCATATGCAGAGAGTAAGATTTCAGATTGCTGGAGTTGGTTAAAAGAAACACCCAAGCATATGTCTAATTTCTAAATCAAAACTGCATACTTAAAAGAAAGTTTATTACTTTCCCGTCTAAAGATGATATTTTTTCTTTCTATTTATATTTGTCCAGAAAAAATAATCTTCTCTAAAAAATTAATGTGTTAAAATGATTGAACTTTTAAATTTAACGTTGTGATGATTTTTTTTCAAGTAATGTATGATTGTTACGCAAGAGAGTCTAATGAAGGTAGTAATTTAATTGCACTAAAATTAATAATAAATTGAAAATAATAATAAAAATAATAGTATTTGAAGAGTATGAAAATACTCTATTGTGTTTTAAATCTTTGTGATTCTGACTTTCAAGTAAATTAGTTAAATAGATAATGTATATTTTATAATTAGTTGTGTATATTTAGGATTTATTTCACCAACATATTAATGGTTTTCTTTGGAAAGTTGTTGTGTATTTTAGGAGTGTATTTTAGGTGGACTCTCACAAGGAAAGGACTATTAGCTAATTGAAGATCACGTGTGATTAAGAAAGCGGCCAAGAGATCCTATAAATACAAACGCCATATTCCTTTGCTAATGACGGATTCTGAGTATTCATTCAAAGAAGTCAGAAGTTTAGAGAGTCCTTTGTTTCATAGAAGTTCTTCCCAAAAAGACTTCTAAGTGTTTGAGTGTTTCGTGAGTTCTAGTGATCTAGAATAGTTTGATCTTTTAATTGTTTTGTTTCTTTCATTCATCTTGTACTCTGCAAGATAGTTTCGTATATGAAAGTTTTTCAGCAAGTAATTTCTTGCTGAAGTGTTTAATTTATGTTCTTATTTTATTCCGCTGTATTTCTGAATTATTAACAAGACAAATGTCTTGACACTTGTGAGAACAACTGTACTCACAAGTGGTTGCTTTTCTGGAACAGTCCTAGACGCCTATTTCTTTCAATTGGTAGCAAAGCTCTGGTCTCGATATACTGAGATCGATCCTAAAATGGCCACTATGGACTGTCCTTATACTCGTAAGCCGCCTACTCTAGATGGTTCAATCTATACCATTTGAAAGGCAAAGATGATCATGCACATTAAAAACATTGATCATCGTGCGTGGGTCGGTATTCTTGTGGGGATTTTTGGGGGATATATATCCCCTACTATAAAAATAGTTGATCCAAAAGCAAAAGATTCTGCATCTGAAGGAGAGAAAAAGGAAAAAAAATTGTCCCAAAACCCGAGCAAGAATGGAATGCGGAAGAAATTGTCCTTGCAAATTACAATGCAAAGGCAATGGCTGCCATATCTGATCATGTTGATCACAATATGTATCGTTTATTCTCTAACCATACAGTTACCAAAACTGTTTGGGATATTTTACAACTTCATTGTGAAGGGTCTGATAGTGTCAAAGAAAAAAAATTAAGGAGATTGATGACAGGGTTTGAAAATTTAAGAACGGGAGAAAATAAAACTATTCAAGACTATTCTGCTAAATTAATGGATATTTCAAATGAATCCTTTGCATTAGGAGAATCCATCTCCAATGCAAGGTTGGTTAGTAAAGTTTTAAGAACTCTCCCAGAAAAATTTAACATCAAAGTCTCTGTCATTGAAGAAACTTGTGATACTCGGACCGTGAGTCTTGAAAAGGTTCTAAGTATTCTTACTACGTTTGAATTGAACCTAGAAGTGCAAAAAAATCAGCAAAGCAAATTCAATTGCTCTTGCTAGTGCTCTAACGTTGTCCAAAGATCTTGTGCAAATGTCTAAGGATATTGATGAGTCAACCTTGGAGGAAGATGAGTGTGCCTTAATAACTCAAAAATTCAAAAACGTTTTGAATAAGAAACGGCAACAAAAATTTCCCAATAAAGGCCTCACTCCTTCCACCAAGGCTGAACCATTCAGGAAGGAAACAAGTGTAAGTGTGAAAAAACCTTTTTCTGAGAACAAAAAACCAATTGAGTCCGTTCAGTGCAGGGCATGTCAAGGATACGGCCACTATGCAAATGAGTGTGCAAACACACTCAAAAAGAGAGGGATGAGTTTATCTGCTACGTTAAGTGATTCAGATGATGACGATGAGACAGCTAACATGTCATGTTATCGATCATCACAATCTTCCCTTTCTGATAGTGAAACTGATAGTGAGGATGTACTGTCAAATGACATCACAACTGAGTATAAACAAAAAAGGTTTTTGGTTTTAACCATTGTTTTTGAAAACCTGAAAATGAAGGAGAATGAAACTATTAAGAGTTTTTCTGATAAGTTAATAAAAATCGTGAATGAGTTATATGAGGTAGGGGAATCATCCTCGGATGCTAGACTTGTGAGCAAAATGTTAAGATCCCTTCCGAAACGATTCGATGTGACAATTTCTGTGTTAAAAGAATTCTATGATATTGAGACGATAAATTTTATGAAACTTAGAGGGATTTTAATTGTTTATGAACCATCTCCTTCATCTTCTAGTGAAAGTTTTGAGAAAAATATATGTTGTACTTTGACTCTTAGTGATAGTGAGTCTGACAGTGAATCTGACAGTGAAGATGAACAGTCCACTGTTAGCACAACTGTCAGCTCAAATGGTACTAATGTGTATACCTGCTTGAATTCTACATCTGCAGGTGAGACTGAAGAGTCAAAACAAGATGAAGAAGACTATCTTAAGTATGAAGAATTACATGAGAACTATGTTGAGTTGTTCGTGGATTGGTCCAAACGAATGGAACAACTCAAAGAGTTTAAGAAGGTAACTGAAAAACTCACCGCCACTAATTCGTCTTTAAATCTGAAAATGAGAAATTGGTGAGTGAGAATGATTTTCAAAAGGACTCAATCGGCAAGTTAGAAGTCATGCTTACTAAAAAGGAAATACGGTGTGAAAAGTATAAAAGCGATCTTGAAAAGGAAACTAACACTCTCACAAAGCTTAACAACGGTAAGGCTAAGTTAGATGAAGATTTAAACATGGGAAATCAAGGAAAATCAGGATTAGGCTATGGAGATCCAATTTTTGTCAAGGAAGGAGAGAGCATTTCGAAAAACAATGAGAGTTTTACTGCTAATCACGTGTCTCCTCACAAAAATTGAAGAAATAGAAAGAGGAGATACATGTGTCAACATTGTTTTGCTCCTGGACACATACGTCCATTCTGTTATAAGTTGAAACAGGAACTTGGCTTGGACAAGAATAGCAGTCACTTGAGCAGACAACTGTGGGCACAGTCTGACAATCAACAACCCAGGCAACAGCCCAGATAGCAGTAGGCTGTAACAAAAGGAACATGGGTAAGAAAGGACACCCTGCAGTGTCAAGTGGTGTTTACCTCCTTCAAAAGCAGTGTAGAAGAAGCATGGTACTTTGACAGTGGTTGTTCTCATCATATGACCGGTTTCCTTGAGCACTTCAAAGACTATAAAGCCTTCAAAGGTGGCAATGTAAATTTCGGTGGAGGTGCTAAGGGAAAGGTCATTGAGAAAGGTACGTTGAGTGTTGATGGCTTGCCAAATTTGCACAATGTCTTACATGTTGACGGGTTAAAAGAAAATTTGATAAGTATCAGTCAACTGTGTGATGATGATTTGCTTGTTAAGATTGACAAGTCCAAATGTGAAGTTTTTGATACCAAAAATGTGTGCGTTCTATCTGGTGTTCGTTTATCAGATAATTGTTACAAAATTGGTAAAGATGAGTCTTGTCTCTCTGCTAAATCGGATGAACTTGAAATTTGGCATCAAAAATTTGGACATGCAAGTGAGAGAAAAATAAGTGAGTTGATAAAGTTTGGGGCAGCCAAAGGTTTGCCAAATTTGGATTTGAAAAAATTAAGTGTGTGTGGACCTTGTCAAAAGGGAAAACAAACAAAGTCAAGTCACAAAAAGGTTCAAAATTTTGGAAATACTAGGTGTTTAGAATTGATTCACACTGATTTAATGGGTCCAATGGAAGTGGAAAGTATGTCTCGAAAGAAATAATGTTTTGTGTGTGGATGATTTTTCTCGTTACACTTGGGTCATTTTTTTTAAGGGAAAAATCCTACTATTGAAGAGTTTAAAATTTGGTACAAAAAGGTGAAAAATCTGTATGGTTTAAAAGCCATTAGGATTAGGTCGGATCATGGTACCGAATTTGAAAATTCTACATTTTTCATCATTTTGCGATTCAAAAGGGATTACTCATGAGTTCTCAGCCTCCAAAACTCCGCAACAAAATGGAGTAGCGGAAAGGAAAAATCGCACATTACAAGAGATGGCTAGAGTCATGTTGAGTGCTAAAAACTTGTCTAAATTTTTTTGGGCAGAAGCAGTTAATACGGCTTGTTATATAGGGAATCGTGTCTTTCTAAAAATTGGAAGTACCATGACACCCTATGAGATTTTGCTTGGAAAGACACCCACGGTCAAATACTTTCATGTATTTGGGTCTATTTGCTACATTCTCAATGACCGTAGGTATATTTCTAAATTTGATTCGAAAAGTGACAAGGCCATCTTCATTGGATACTCTCAGAATAGTAGAGCCTATAGAGTCTACAATTTGAAAACCAAAACAATTATGGAATCTATAAATGTTACTTTTGATGATGCTACTGATCTTAATGTCAAAACAGCTGAGGATGATGTCACAGGTTGTACTTGGGAGCCTGAACAGATTAATGATAAATCTGAACCAAAGAGTACAACAGAATCTGCAGACTTACCACTTGTGAGGACAACTGACGGTCCTAATGAACAGTCAACTGCCACGACAGATGGTCAAACAGCAGCAGATTCCAGTTTAGATTCTGAAATCATTGAAGATCGGGAAAGCAGAGGCACTGATATTGCTGCAAGGATACAGTGAGATCATCCAACTTCCCAGTTCATTGGGGGAGTGGATGAAGGAAGAAAAACAAGAGGGAATGAATAAATTACCGGGAATTGGCTGGTTTGGTGTGCATGCAATCCGCATACCATCAGGTAAGCTCTTGTTGCTTTGTGGCTAATTTTCAGCCCAAAAATGTGTCAGAAGCCTTAAAAGATGATAATTGGACCAATTCCATGCAAGAAGAATTGATTCAATTTGAAAAGAATGACGTCTGGTTCTTAGTTCCTAGACCCTCTAACATTAATGTCATTGGGACTAAATGGATATTCAAGAATAAATCTGATGAACAAGGCAAAATAACAAGGACCAAAGCACGTCTAGTGGGTCAGGGCTACACTCAACTAGAGGGTGTGGACTTTGATGAGACTTTTGCCCCGATAGCCAGTATTGATTCCATTAGACTGCTGTTAGCAATTTCATGCTATTTAAAGATCACTCTACATCAAATGGATGTGAAGAGTGCATTTCTAAATGGTTTTTTAAATGAGTAAGTGTTTGTTGAGCAACCTAAGGGATTTGAAGATCCTCATAAGCCAAATCATGTGTTTAAGTTGAAAAAGGCGCTCTATGGTCTAAAGCAAGCCCCACGTGCTTGGTATGGTAGACTAATGGATCACCTTATTCAACTTGGGTTTAAAAGAGGGGAGGTTGATAAAACTTTGTTCATTTTGAAAAATAAAAATGATATTCTTGTGGCTCAAATTTATGTGGATGACATAGTCTTCGGTTCTACTTCTAAAACTATGCTTGACAAGTTTGTAGAGAGTATGACATCCTCATTCGAAATGAGTATGGTTGGGGGATTGAAATTCTTTCTTGGACTACAAATTGTTCAATCTAAAGAAGGATTGTAAATTTCACAATCCAAGCATGCCAAAAATTTGGTCAAGAAATTTGGTCTTGAGAATGCCTCGCATTTAAAAACTCACATGGGGTCTTCTCAAAAATTGTTCAAAGAAGAGGATGGAGAGAGTGTTGATCAAACAATTTATCGGAGTATGATAGGCATCTTACTGTACCTTACAGCGAGCCGCCCTGACATCAGTGTCTGCCTTTGTGCTAGATATCAGGCTGACCCCAAAGTATCCCACTTAACGGCCGTTAAAAGGATAATCAGATATGTTAGTGGTACCACAAATTTGGGGTTAAGCTACACAAGGGACACAAACACAAATCTTGTTGAGTATATTGATTCGGATTGGGCTGGGAGTACTGATGATAGAAAGAGCACCACGGTGTGAGATACCCGGCGGGAAAAACGAAGGGTTTCCCTCGAGAATCAAACTCGGGATTTTAATGTTCGATGAAAAGGAGTTGCCACGTTAATTTAATTTTAAACCCAAATTTAACAAAAAAAGGTTTAGATAAAATGAGTTCGGAGGTCAGGTTACGTCTTGGGAAGAACTTATCGCGGTGCACCCAATCCGCCTCAAAAAAACTGAGTCTCCCTAAGTTTGTTGACCAAAAAAATGTGCAAGTGTGTGTGTGTGTGTATGTTTCCAAAAATGGGAGAAACTGACTTTTAACGAAACCAGTTTAAAACTTAACAGAAAGGGTTTATTTGCAAATAGTTTAACAGAAAAGGGGGTTAATGTTGGAAAAACTATTCTCCGGAAAAACCAGCCGTACGGCTATAGAGGGTTGTCAAGTGAATTTTGACAGTTTATCAGAAATCAGTCCAGTTTCAGGCAGAAACAGAGTATTCGTGCTAAAACTGGACTGTTTTGAGTTTTTTTCAGTTTATTTC
Organism: Campanula takesimana; assembly: GCA_026119855.1. Taxonomy (NCBI): domain Eukaryota; kingdom Viridiplantae; phylum Streptophyta; class Magnoliopsida; order Asterales; family Campanulaceae; genus Campanula; species Campanula takesimana. The sequence continues at coordinate 1,511,315 of JAOWBW010000259.1, forward strand.
TTTGTATCAAACATGGATTAAATCATCCCAATGCCATTTATCACTAATTAATCACCAAAACAAATGATTTTGGGCATGATCAAGGCAATAATTGGGGGGAAATGAAGAAAGTTGATGAACATGGCATTTGAGCCAAAATCACCATTTGAATGATCAAAGATGAAGACTTTGACATCCAAATGGATGATTCATCCAAGGAAAAGCCTTGGGATAGCAAAAATCAACCTTTGTATGAATAAAGATTGAGTCTTTATCATCCAAAGGGACATTTTATGGCTTAATCAAAGTTAAATGGTAAAGATTGGAACTTTACCATCAAACTTGATCATTTCAACATAAATCATCATGAATGACATAAAAAAGGGGCTCTCTCCATATGTGCAATGGATCACCAAGCCAAATTTAAATACAAGACATGAAAGTAAATTGCATAAATGTAAAGACATAAAGTAAATTGCATTAATGTAAAGACATAAAGTAAATTGCATTAAATCATAACAAGCCTTGATCATCCTTGGTTGTAACCCTTGATCATGCATAGAACATGATGGGCACCATGAATCAAGTCAAGGCTTGGTTCCAATTCATATCATTGCAAGAAATGTAAATACATTGAGTAAATGAACAAAGTAAAATAGAATAAAAGATGAAGAGAAAATGGGGGAGAAGGAGGCCTCACCAATATTTGGTTCTAAGCCTATCTTCTTTCTCTCTTTCACTCAAGTGTGTTTGTGATATTTTATGCTCTCAATTCTGCAGAGTATTCACTCATAAATCAATTTCTCCCCCCCCCCCCCGAAATGATCAGCAAGGGTCTTAATTTATAGGGACTGAAGGCACCCAAACCAGCCGTACGGATGGGCCCTTCTAGTACCCATACCATCCGTACGACTCAGCATGGCGAGTTTCTGGATTTTTTTAAGTTTAATTCCAGAACAGTCCTTAGGTTAGGTTCTGGGTTTGTTCTAGTGAGGTCCTAGTTTATCAGTTTTATCTATGAATAGTCCTAAGAATACCTCTAAGCTAGTCTAAGTTCAGATTGGGGTACTTACAGAGCCCCTCGGCAACGTCGCTTTAGGAAAGCGGGGTTGTCGACCTAAAAACATCCCAATCTGTCTGTGGGAGGACGTCTTGACTGATTTGGTTACATGGATGGACCTAGAGGTATAGGATTCGTACGTATCCCTTTAGCGGGGAATCAAGCCTTAACGTAGTTCGGGGGGAAAGATTTTAAGGCTACTCAAACCTAAGAGTGACCATTAAGGTCGGGTGAGGAACTTGGAGTCTCAAACCTAAGGGTGACCGTTAAGGTCGGGTGAGGAACTTGGCGTCTCAAACCTGAGGGTGACCATTAAGGTCGGGCAAGGAACTTGGTATCTCAAACCTAAGGGTGACCGTTAAGGTCGGGTGAGGAACTTAGCGTCTCAAACTAGGGATTTTGTGATGGTAGCCTAACCGAAGGGGGATATCCGTCATCCTCTCCTAAAACGTAGAGAAATATCTGTCATTCTCTCCTAAAACGTAGGGGAATATTTGTCATTCTCTCCTAAAATATAGGGGAATATCTGTCATTCTCTCCTAAAGTGTAGGGGACTATTTGTCATTTTCTCCTAAAGTGTAGGGGAATGTCTATTTGTCATTCTCTCCTAAAGTGTAGGGAAATATCTGTCATTCTATCCTAAAACATACTTGACTCTCATTTGGTCAACAATTCGATCAACTCGACTCTACGGGGAGGTTGACTAAAAGATGGTCTTATGTCGCGTTTGGACTGCCGAGACATTTGGATTTGACTCTCATTTGGTCAAGGATTCGGTCAACTCGGTTCTATGGGGAAGGTTGACTAAAGGATGGTATTATGTCGCGTTCGGACTGCCGGGACAAAGGCTTCAACCTAAAATAACTACTTTGGGTCAAGGCTTGTGTCAACTCCATCTTTGGGAAGTTTGACGGGAAAACTGGTCTTACGTCCGACTAAGGACTGCCGGGGCATTCGGGCTTGACTCTCATTTGGTCACAGTCGGGACCCCTCTTTTCTAAGGCAAATGGGCTTACGTCAGGGACTGCCTAAGTGTATTTTCACACTAGGCAGTTTTCACACATTTTCTCAATTTCACTGGGCTTACGTCAAAGACTGCCGTGCACTTTTGCACAAATCTCTTTCTCTATTCTTTTTTTTTTTTTACACTGGGCTTACGACACATGGGGACCGCCGAATTTTCATGATTTCAATGGGGGACTTAAGTTCTAATTTAGGAACTTGACTCAAGGCACCAGGGGGCTAGAGTGTAAATTTTTGGGCTGGGGATTTTTCTCGCCCAAACCATCCGTACGGTTTGGTCATCCGTCTTCCTTTTCTTAAAAATGCAGCAGCCTTATGGCTGTTCCCATTGTTTCCTATTTCTAGGCGAGGGAGAAGAGAGAAATCGAGAGGGAAACTTCACTAATCTTCGAATTTCTTCTTAAGATTATTCTAAAATCACTTATGGCGGGACGAGCGCGTGCGGGCTACCCTAGAGGAGTGGACAAAAGGCTCGACATAGTCCGCAATTTTGCGTCTAGACCGTTGACCTCGTGGATGCAGGAGCGGGCTTCTACAAGTCTCCTACCGTGCATATATGCCAAGGCGATGGGGTAAGCATTCCTAAGCCATTCCCTTTTCGATTTGTGTCGAATTGGTGCATTTTCTAAACCTAGGGTTTATGTTTATGCAAATTGGGATTTTTGCGCTTCTTGGTGTCATTTATGAAATTGACTTCATTTTCATGAAGTTGGAGTCACAATGATCAAGGACATGTGCTCATTTTTTCATTTGGACGTGCCTAGCTATGTTTGTGAAAATCAAAGCGTGTTACACCAATCTTGTGCATGAAATGCTTGTACCATGGGTTCGACTAGCTATTTTGACATGTTCATGTGCATGCTAGTGTTGCCTAGGATTATTTGTTCGCGTGTCATGGAAATTTGGAACACTTGGTCCTAAAATAAGGACGGACTTCATTATTTTTCAAAATGAAATGATTTCTTTTCAAACGACATGCACTTTGAAAAGGGGACGGAGCACGATTTTATTTCGAAACAACCCTCAAATGTCTATGCAATTTGAAAGGGTATAGGACATATTTTCTTTTCAAAAATGACTCTCAAATGTCTAAGCAATTTGAAAGGGGACGGAACACATTTTCAAAACGGACCCTCAAATGTCTATGCAATTTAAAAGGGGACGGAACACATTTTTCAAAACGAACCCTCAAATGTCTATGCAATTTGAGAGGGTATAGGACATATTTTCTTTTCAAAAATAACCCTCAAATGTCTATGCAATTTGAAAGGGGACGAAACACATTTTTCAAAACGAACCTCAAATGTCTATGCAATTTGAAAGGGGACGGAACACATTTTTCAAAAACGACCCTCAAATGTCTATGCAATTTGAAAGGGTATAGGACATATTTTCTTTTCAAAAATGACCCTCAAATGTCTATGCAATTTGAAAGGGGACGGACCACATTTTTCAAAAACGACCCTCAAATGTCTATGCAATTTGAAAGGGGACGGAACACATTTTCAAAACGAACCCTCAAATGTCTATGCAATTTGAAAGGGTATAGGACATATTTTCTTTTCAATAATGACCCTCAAATGTCTATGCAATTTGAAAGAGGGCGGAACACATTTTTTAAAAATGACCCTCAAATGTCTATGCAATTTGAAAGGGTATAGGACACATTTTTCAAAAACGACCCTCAAATGTCTATGCAATTTCAAAAGGGGACGGAACACATTTTTCAAAACGAACCCTCAAATGTCTATGCAATTTGAAAGGGGACGGGGTGTGCATTTAATTTTCCTTTATCATATGCATTGGTGTTTTTAAACTGGGTTATTCATACCTTTGTTGTGTTTACCTGCAGGGCAAGGACATCAAATCACGGGGGTCTCCTGATGCTTGCTTTTCTTTGTGGCAGACTATATCGGAGTCCGTTGATGGAGGGCCTGGCTCGAAGGAATGGGTGGAGCGCACCGGCTTGGTTCCATTCATCGAGGGTATAGGCATGTTGGCAGAGACCAACAGGAGCATGGGGCTTCTTAATGCCCTTTCTGAGTACTAGTGGGACTCGACCCACACATTTCATCTGAGCTGGGGGGAAGTAACTGTGACTCCCATTGACCAGGCTCTCTTTTGACGGGCATCTGGTTGTGTGGAGGGATAGGATCCCTACTTAGGAGATTGAGGCGCTTGTCGGATTTTCGGGCCCTACTAAGGGTTTGGGCATCTTGGTGCAGAAGGTGGAGAGGGCCATCCGGGCCAATTATTTGGAATACATGGCTGGCAGGGTGACGGCTGAGCAGATAGGGCGCTCCTTCATGTGGCTTCTTCTTAGCAACATGATTATCGCCAATGCTGACACCACATGCATGTTTCCCCTTCTTGGCTCACTGACGACGCCCGAGGTTATCAGGGGCATCGCTTTGGGCGAGGTGGGCCTTGCCGAGATGTACATGGAGCTTGACAAATTTAGTCATCGGGCAAGCAAGTCTTTGGCTTGCTTTCAGTTTGCCCTCGAGGTATCTCTTTGTACCCTCCTGTTCTTTTTTTTCCTTCGCTTTACTTTATGCTTTGGATTTTGTCTTATTTACCGTGTACTGAAAGCCTCCTCATCTTTTCTTTTTAGGCTTGGTACTACGAGGTATTTGGCGACTATCTGTGGAAGCCGTCCTTGGACCGGGACCTTAACTTTCCGGCCATTATCTGTTGGGCTAGGAGCGCCCGAGAGCCGAGGGGGTCCAGGGGAAGAACCTCTGTCCGTTATGTCGACGTAAAGGCTGTATTGAGAGGGCCCATACTGGAGGATCTTAACCTTTTCCCGTGGTCGAGGTATGAGAGGCTGGAGATTGGCTTTGATCTGAGCGAGGCTCAGAGGGTGATGAGCCAGAGGCGGCTGCTTGTGGGGCTCCGAGGTAAGTCCTTTTACCTGGGGGAGAGGGTGCTATGGGAGCACGGGTTGGAGCTGGTGCAGAGGGCACCGATGGACCCTCCTACGGGTATGTTCCTTTCTGACCATCGGGATGATCCTCTTCTCATGGGAGCGGATGCAGCCGTTCTGATCACTGATGAGCCGTATGGACGGTTAGTGGCCGCTCGGCTCAGGTCACCACAGGTGGTAGCTTCGGGGGTAGCCCCTCCAGGTTGGACAGACTATTCTTACGTCTGTGTAGATGGAAGAGTTCACAAGGTGGACTTGTCCACTCCAGGGGAGGGGGTCCCAGATGAGGAGATTCTGGTTGAGGCGGTATGCTTTTCCTTTGCTTTGCACACACACACCCTTCATCTCTGTCTCTTTTGTTGAGCCATTTCCATTTTCAATGTGCAGGTTACGGGGCGAGCACTGCTGAGGTGGCCCAGCTTCTTAGGACGGGCCAAGAAGTGGTTTAGGAGGTTTATAGGCCGTTTTTCCAAGGGACCTCAGGCAGAGTATAGCTTTGTGCCGGGCAGGAGTTCTGTGAGCAACGAGGAGAGACCTCGCAAGAGGGCATCGAGCGTGGAGCTACCTCCCTTCTATGTTCGCAGTCAGTCTATGAGCACTGCTGACATAACATCCTTTCGAGGCTCGTTGGGAGGTACGGAAACTCATGAGACTGCCCCGGATCCTTTTGCCCATTTGACCTTGGAGCGCCCTGAGTCATCCTCTGTTGACCGTCCAGGCACTTCTTCCCAGTTTGCTTGGCGTTGTTTTCAGCCATCCGCCGGTGAGGACATGAGCTTGGCAGAGTCCCTCTTTTACTTTGACCCCAACGTTTATCCATCTCGTGGGCCGGGCATTTCTTATTCACCTCCGGTTGACTCGGATCCCGACTCTGAGTAGATGTACCTGTCTGAACAATTTATGTTTTGCTTTACATTGAAAACAATGTATGTAAAAACTTATCATTTTTTTTAACGTTTAAAAATGTTTTCCATTTGTAAATTCACTTAGATGCATAGCTCGGGCCTTAAGGGGGCTTTTTGGTGTTGTAACTTGTAGGGAATCCCCGGAAATGTGTTCGGACTCAATCATGTACAACTGAGACATGTATTTGACAGGTTTTGAGCAGGCGAGAATGTGTCTCGTTTGTGGGTAGCCTGCTGGTATGGGCTGCTGATACAATTTTTTACAACGGACAAAGTATCCATACGGTTGGGGGAGGGATTTGACTTTTTGACCAAAATTTTCTGAGGACTTCTGGGGAATTTTGAAAGGTCGGGGATTTTCTTGGGGAGTTTTTGACTCTGAGTTTCTGCCTAGATTTGGCTTACCAAAGCATGACCTTTCCGCTAATCCTTTCAACGTGTTGTTATGGCTTGATAGTCCTGGTTCAATTGGAAATCCTTTCTTAGACCTGGACCTTTCTTGGGAATGATCTTTCCTTTGATTATTTTCAAACGTGCTACCATGACTTGGTAGCCCCAGTCTTCCTTTGGCTGAGAGTTGCTCTATCAGCGTATCTCAACCTTTCTTTCTTGCTGTCAAGGGATCGACTCTTTGGCACCTCCCGTTCTGTTCTTTCTTAATCAAACCCACGGGCATCTCACCCTACGAGTATCCATCACTGTGTGTTTTGATCTTTCTGCTCAAGGAGTGGTCTAGTAGACTCACGACACAGACGCAAGCAAATTATGCTCGTTCGAAAGAAGACAGACATAGGCGTTTGCGGGAGTGAGTCCCTTTTGTGAGGAATGAAGCCTATGGACAGCATTCAGTGTTTGGCTCTTTCCTAAAATGTAGAAAAGAAGAATTGTCGAGACATTTGAAATTTTCCTTAGTTAGAATTATCAAAATGATTGCTTGAATGGACCATGTTCATTATTAAGTCAAGATTATAACAAACAATTAGCCTTAACATGTATAAACGTTGTGACCAACTTAGGTTAAGATTCGATCAATGGCAAGATCGGAAGAAGATGTGTCTGGGAAATCGGTCATTGATGGGACCGAGGGCAGAGAACTTAGTCATTTTGAGAGGACCATGGTTTGATGGTATTGTTCCATGTTGTGACCGGACCCGAAGGTTGCCTACGTTCCCCTCAGTTTGAGGAGCTCAGGTCGCCGTAGTTCGGCCCTGCACTGCCTTTTACCGGGGTTGGCATCTCTTGGAAGGATGTTGTTGCCTTGTTGCTGGAGATGACTTTGCTTCTTTCGAAAGGTATTTTGATGACGGATCTTCCTGGTGGTCTCATTGTGAGATGAACTTTCTTTCACCATGCGTTTTCTTCATTTCTTTCTTTCATATCTTTTCCTCTTTCCATATATTCAATTCATTTCTCTCTTTCACATTCTTTTTTTTTTTTTTGAGGGGGAACATTAATTCTTGCTTGCCATGCCGGGCATTGGCTCATTTGCGGCCCTTGGCGGAATGTCCTTTGCTTTTGCCTTTGATTTTGAAGATCCGGGGACACCTTTGTTCGGTTGCGCACGTGCGATCACGGTTGAGTCTTGGCGATGGAGTGACAACATCCTTGCCTTTTCTTTGTCTTGGGATGCTTTCGGGGTGCATTAAGAATTCGTATAGGGAAGGTGTATCGGGAATGTGTATCGGGTATGTATATGGAGGGAGATTTACCATTAATGGTCTCTTTTCGCCAATTGATCACAACCTTTATTCATATCAAGATTAATTGTTTGCATTTAGCATTTTTCATTTGTGTTAGGTCCATTCGTCCTTAATGAGTCGTTATTGACTAGTATGCTTAGAAGTCAACTCATCATTTTAGGGACGTAGCAATCAATTGATAATAACAAACAAGGCAATTCCAAGAGTGAATGTAATTTGCAAATAATGTCTCAAGTCTAGAGAGAATAGAAGGAAAATGACTATTTCATTTCATGAAAGACTCGATTTTTACAAACTCCATTGGGTACCGACATGGAACCTTTCTTCCCAAGATAATTACCTCGCAGGGCTTAGGGAGAATAAAAAGACATTGTTCGTGACTGACTTTTGGAAGAAACTCTAGAACCTATGAAACTAGACCGCTCCTGCCTTTCCTTTTTCTTTTCTCTTTCTTTCTCTTCCTTCTTTCCTTCTCAAACTCAGACCCACTTGTTGCCCTTCTTTGTGATGATCCCTTCATCAATGAGCCCCTGGATGTTGTTCCTTAGAGTTGGGAAAGCATCCATGGAGTGGCCCAAAGCTTGGTGATATTTGCAATGCTGTTTCTGGTCACGGCGCAGTGTGGGCGGTTCGGTCCAGATTACGTGGCGGTTGAGCAGCTCAATCTTTCCAAGTTTAAGTAGACGTTCCAGCATCTGATCCCTAGGCATACCCAACTCATGAAACCAGCGATAGTAGGCTCCTTTGCCCTGGGGGTAGAAACCCCCCACGACGGCCGTGGGCTTTCCATGGGAGAGTGCGATGGGTTTAACTTGCCCGTGAGGCCCTTGCCCGTCTCGGGTTGAACCATTGGAGGTAGTTTTTGGTGGGGATGACGACCTTTGCAAGGATTTCTTGATTTCCTCAATGGACTTCACAATCTCATGAAGGCATTATCGGGTGTGCCTCGAGTTATGCCTTTCCATTTCGTCGGTTAGTTCTCCCGGCTATGCAGGAGCTCATATATGCGATCATACTTTTCCTTAATGGTTTCTCTGAGTTTTTTACCACCTTTTTCCCACACCTCCTAAACTCTCTCGTGAAGGATTTCTTTGACCTCCTCACGAAGCTATTGAACCATGTTGATCACCCCATTACGTCTAGCCTCCGACTTCTGAATTCGGTCTCCCATCGTGCTGACCATCTTTTCCAAGATCTTTACTCTAGCCTCCAACCGAGACTGGTAGTCCATCCTAATGTCCGACTCCGTCGCTTGGATGTTAGATTCCATTACTTCCTACCAAACGAATGACCATCAAGCCATAAGGGCACTCCAAAGGGATTCACGAAAAAATCATGCTTTGAGCAAGGGGAAATTGACTAGGAGGACTTGACACAAGGAGATTTGACTCAAAAAGGGGGGAACTGACTCAATTTCGGGGTGAGTTGGGGGAAACCCGAACCATGCATTCAAGTGAATTTTTCTTTATTAAAAAAAAAGAAGCATTTTTATTGGATGATCTTTTCATATGAGCAAACGTTAGCACACAGTTCAAAGCTATGCATACATTTATCGGTTCAAGTTCTTTTAAGACGCATCCTTTTATTCCTAAATGGTTGGAAAATATCTCTTCTTTTTCGCAACAATTCTAAACCCTGGATCAGTGGAGGCCATCACTACACCTATAGACCCATCGTTTTTCACCTGTATTGCACACTCCCAAGGACGGACTATCCCGGGCGAGGGTCCTATAGGGCACGCGGATTCCACCGACCAAAAGAACCAACCCAGGGTCTAGTGCGTCACGAAGTTCTAATGCGTGGGCCATTCTTATCATAGTTAATCCCCGGTCAAGGTTAAGATTAACTTAACGCTTCAACAAAATTCCGGCATGACCTTATTTTAATGAGGGATCTCGGGCCTTAACCTTGGGCTTAAGGATGATTAGGATGGGCCAAACAATAAAACTCCGCGACACGGTGCCATCCTATCGTTAATACATGACTTTGGTTAATTATGGCTAGCATTAACGCATAAGTCAAAGACCGGGTCGAAGATGACTTCGGTCATACTTGCTTTCACAAGGAGTCGTGACTCGGGCGTTAACTTGGCCATCATTAACTTTGGGCACGTATTAGGGATGTGATGACGTGAGCTAGACCAAAAAACCAACCAAGGTCACGGTATTCGTGTGTCTCGGACATGTGTGGTTGACTCGGCTCGGAATGGGAGGTGAAATGGACCCGTGCGCGCAAGAAGGGCACAAAAGCACCAATCGAGCTGCATCGTGGCATCCATCCCGGGTTTTAAGGGTTTTTGAGACGTGCACAAGGTCGAGTACGCATTGTGTGAAGCCTTCCATGTTCCTTTTTTAGTCAAAATAGGAATTTTCAATGTGTTTTAATATCATGAACAATATATGAACAAGTATTTTGCACAAGTAATCAAGCGAAGATACGAACAAGCAAGAATCAAAATTTTGTACATGGAATGGTTGTGCACAATCAAAGGTTTTAAAAACCAAAAACTTTCGCAAGAGGAGCAAGGTCCTTTGAAAACCAATTTGTACAAAAGATTGTGCATCAACAAAAGGGTTTGAAAAACCAAACATTCACAAGAGGGGTTATACACAATGAGGCCTTGAAAACCCAAAATTTTATGTCCAAAATTTGTGCATAACCAAAGTTTTGAAAATCAAGTTTTTGGTTAAGAAAATGTGCACAAGTAGAGGTTGTAAATTGGAACCTAGACAGGCAGAAGCAAGGGGACCATCAGAATGTTTCTGCCCTGCACAAAATTGTTAATTTGAAACATTCTGTGGGCCCAGCCAAACCAGCAGTACGGCTAGAGCAGTAGTTCCATTATTTTTGCAAATTTTCAGCTTCTGATCATCTAGCCCCAGTTTATTGCATTTCCAGAACAGTTTCATTTCTAGAAATCAAAATAGAAGTATAAAATACACACAAAATATGCACAAAGTCAACAAACGGGGACGGGAGTTTGACCTACATAAAAGTGTCCCTAAAGCTTCTAAAAAGAAGTTTGTAAACACTTTATTCTCCAGCGGAGTCGCCACTGTGAGATACCCGGTGAGAAAAACAAAGGGTTTCCCTCGAGAATCAAACTCGGGACTTTAATGTTCGATGAAACAGAGTCGCCACGTTAATTTAATTTCAAACCCAAATTTAACGAAAAAGGTTTAGAGGAAATGAGTTCGGAAGTCAGGTTACATCTTGGGAAGAACTTATCGCGGTTCACCCAATCCGCCTCGGAAAAACCGAGTCTCCCTAAGTTTATTGACCAAAAAAATGTGCAAGTGTGTGTGTGTGTATGTTTCCAAAAATGGGAGAAACTGGCTTTTAACGAAACCAGTTTAAAACTTAACAGAAAGGGGTTTATTTGCAAACAGTTTAACAGAAAAGGGGTTAAAGTTGGAAAAACTATTCTCCGGACAAACCAGCCGTACGGCTATAGAGGGTTATCCTGGGAATTTTGACAGTTTATCAGAAATCAGTCCAGTTTCAGGCAGAAACAGAGTATTCATGCTGAAACTGGATTGTTTTGAGTTTTTTTCAGTTTATTTCTTTGTATCAAGCATGGATTAAATCATCCCTATGCCATTGATCACTAATTAATCACCAAAACAAATGATTTTGGGCATGATCAAGGCAATAATTGGGGGGAAATGAAGAAAGTTGATGAACATGCCATTTGAGCCAAAATCACCATTTGAATGATCAAAGATGAAGACTTTGACATCCAAATGGATTATTCATCCAAGGAAAATCCTTGGGATAGCAAAAATCAACCTTTGGATGAATAAAGATTGAGTCTTTATCATCCAAAGGGACATTATTATGGCTTAATCAAAGTTAAATGGTAAAGATTGGAACTTTACCATCAAACTTGATCATTTCAACACAAATCATCATGAATGACATAAAAAAAATGGGCTCTCTCTCTATGTGCAATGGATCACCAAGCCAAATTTAAATACAAGACATAAATGTAAAGACATGAAAGTAAATTGCATTAATGTAAAGACATAAAGTAAATTGCATTAAATCATAACAAGCCTTGATCATCCCTGGTTGTAACCCTTGATCATGCATAGAACATGATGGGCACCATGAATCAAGTCAAGGCTTGGTTCCAATTCATATCATTGCAAGAAATATAAAGACATTGAGTAAATGAACAAAGTAAAATAGAATAAGAGATGAAGAGAAGATGGGGGAGAAGGAGGTCTCACCAATATTTAGTTCTAAGCATATCTTCTTTCTCTCTTTCACTCAAGTGTGTTTGTGATATTTTCTGCTCTCAATTCTGCAGAGTATTCACTCATAAATCAATTTCTCCCCCCCCCCCTGAAATGATCAGCAAGGGTCTTAATTTATAAGGACTGAAGGCGCCCAAACCAGCCGTACAGCTGGGCCCTTCTAGTACCCAAACCATCCGTACGACTCAGCATGGCGAGTTTCTATATTTTTCTAAGTTTAATTCCAGAACAGTCCTTAGGTTCTGGGTTTATTCTAGTGAGGTCCTAGACTATCAGTTTTATCCCTGAATAGTCCTAAGAATACCTCTAAGCTGGTCTAAGTTCAGATTGGGGTACTTACAGATTGCGATTAATCTTGTGTCTTGGTTTAGTAAGAAACAAAATTGTGTTTCTTTATCGACTGCTGAATCTGAATACATCGCAGTTGGTAGTTGTTATGGATTAACCAAATGATAAAAGATTATGGTCTTAAAAGTGAAACCTTAATGCTATATTGTGATAATTTAAGTGCTCAGAATATTGCCAAGAATCCGGTACAACATTCCCAAACAAAGCACATAGATATTAGGCATCATTTTATTAGAGATCTCGTTGAACAAAAAATCATTACTCTAGAAAATGTAAGCACAACGGATCAACTTGCTGATATCTTTACCAAGGCTTTGGATTTCGAGCGATTTTCTTCCCTTAAGAAGTCTCTCGGATTGTGTGTCACCAGTTGACTGCACAACTGTGTGGACAACTGTCTGCACAGACTGTATAATGGTATATTACAGTTTTCACTAATTTAAAAAAAATGTAGATTGCATTCATTTTTGCACGATTGTTTCTTGTGATCACTTGGTCCTCTTAGTTCCTTGACTCCGAGTTTTGACACTTGAATGTAAGAACCTTCTTGAATTGATAATAAAAATTATCTTGTTAATTCCTTGTGTTATCATGGAGTGGGCACTCAATCTAAGGCTACGGGGAAAACAAGTTGCCTCCAGTCTTTGAAGTTACTACTCATTTAGGCAATATGCTGACATGTATCCATACATTACTTGAGAATCAGTGTAACACTGTATTGAGAGAGTGAAAAGCTCCTCCTCATAACTGATTCATAAGTCATAAGCCTTCAATGGGAGTGTTCTAGAGGCTACATGATTGAAGGAAAATCTCATTGAATTCCTGTGAGTTGAAACCGAGTCATGGACTGAGTTGATCATACTTTGTCACACCAAAATTGAGACAATCTTCACATGTGTGTTTTAGGCATAATTTTTAAATAGGTTCTTGCCTTCTTGGTATTTAGATCAGCAAATTGAACTGTTCTTCTTCGTGTTACAGACTTAATGCTTTCATGTGTTTAACGATAATCTGATAACGTGATGTTCAAGCTTTCGTGCAGTTTGTGGAATTTTCTGAGTTAATGTACCTTTGTGGAATTATGGATTCTGTGGAAATATGGCAAGTATCTATTCTGGGCAAAATAGATAATCACAATGTATGTCAAGATTTTATGTTTGAAATCAAAATCCCAGTTTCTTTTGGAATTCTAAAGGGTGTCCAACACTGAATAAGTCACACGGTTTCCTCCCTCATCAAGTGTACCAAGTCCAATGGTTGTAATCTCTGCCTGTCTTGGAAGTTGATATTGTCTAATCAAAGTGTAAAGTCATCTCTCCTCCATCAATTCTCCTATCAACTACCCCTCCTATCTATCTTTGTCTCTCTCTCTATTCTTTATTTCTCTCTCTCAAGGATAATTGCACTGGTATTTCTTTCTCTCTCCTTGTGTACAGATTCTCATGGCTTCTTCATCTTCATCTGCGCCAGCCACCACCACATGCCACGCCATTGTCGCTGATTTAATCAATGTTCCACAGTCTGATTCTGTGGTTGGTCCGAGGTTTTTGGGGATGCCCGATCACGCCGTAGATGTTGAGAATCCTCTCCAGGTCACTTCTTTGACCGAAGCATGCAAGGTTATGTCCACCGGGTCTCGCCACTCCGGTCGCCTGGGGAAATTAAGAACAGGGGCTTCTTTTGGGTCCTTTAAACCCGACGAAGCCAGAGCTGCCATGGAAGCTGAAGCCAATGCGAAAGCTAAGGCCAATATTACTGCTGCTAAAACTCGACGTCGCTTGATTTTGAACGAATCAGAGGATGAGGAACCGTCGCCTTCTCCGTCTCCGATGCCAGCAACCACCTCTAATTCTGGTGATGATATTCCATTAGTTACCCTAATTCCGGTGAAGAAACAGAAGGTCCCAAAGAAATCCACCCCTTTCAAGGCACAAACTCCAGAAGCTCCGACTAATTCTAGGGTTCAGACAAGGGGTGCCAAGCGCAAAGCCCTAGAAACTCCGATGAGAGAAGAAGGTTCGTCCTCTCAGCCAGAAAATTCAAGCGACAGTGATTCTAAGTTTGATTCCGATGCCACAATCTCCGACAATGAGTGTCCAAGTCCAGTTCGACGAGGTGTTCTGAAGGCTCCTGCTTCTAGGCCCTCTGCAACTGTCTCGCCAGTTATTAGACGACCTGCACAATCACTGGACAGTCAACTGGTCCATCAAGTGGTTCCAGTTCAGCTGTAAAAGCAAAAAGGGTACGTAAACCTTCTGCTAAAATTCCCCTTGTCCCTTTTGAATTAGAATCCCCTCATGATCCTAATTTTACTACCCTGAGTCTCCAGAGAGATACACTAAGTACTTGCCTAGGAAGTTTACCATAGAAAGGCAAAGGGATGTAAAAGTGTTTGAAAAATTGAAAGTAATGGGGTTTTTGGGTGAGCGAAAACTTGTGAGGTCTCTGGATTTTGCTTCTCCTTTTTCTCAAAAATTGGTGATAGAATTTTATGCCAATCTTTCTCAAGATGTTGCCTTAGATGAATCCCCAAACTTTCTCAAGACTTTTGTTAGGGATAGGGTGATTGATTTTTCTCCTGAGAAGATCAATGAGATCCTTCAAACTCCCAACACCCCAGTCTCTAAAATTTCCCAGAATATCGATGAAGCAGTTAGGGTTATAACTAGGGATACCATTTTCTTTTGGCCTCCTGAACTTCGCTCTACCTCCCTGTCTAGACTGTCTCTTTTTCTCCACCACATCATGATTACCAACTGGAAACCTTCCTCCAATCCGTCCGTTGTGACACAAGAACATGCCTTTCTTTTGAATTCTATTGGAGTAAATAAGTTTAATCTTGGTCAGGTTATTTTTGAAACCATGGTGAGTTATGCTGAATCTCCCAACACCTCTTATTGTCTTCCCCATCCTTGTCTTATTTCTGCTCTGCTCAAAGAACATGGGATTGTGGAAGATCAGGGTGAACTTCTTGTTCCTATTCCCTCAAAAATCATTCAGCCCAAGACTATGTTTGAGCTTCAACGACACAATGACTGGGCTAATCCAGTTGACAACCCAGATGATACTCCATCTGTCACGCCAACTGTGCCTTCCTCTGTCCCCACAACTGTGCAGTCATCAGCCATGACAACTCCAGTTTCTTCTCAAGCTGTTCTCCAGGCCCAAATTGACTCCATCATTACTCACAAAGCCGAGATCTTAGCCAAGAAAATTATCATCTCGGGGTTGAAGGTCACTTTGGATGGGCTTCGAAATGCGTTGAATGCTGGTTCTTCACAAAAAGGGGGACATACTGTGAATGCAGGGGGAGCTAGTGCAGCTGGGAATAATGCAGGGGAAGCTAATGCAGGGGGAGCACTCACCATTGCTGGTTCAAGTACTGCTGGTGTTCGAGATGATAGTGAGCTTGAATTTTCATTTGAAAAGGATATGGATGCTGATGCTGAAGCTGAAATCCTTGGAGAAGATTTGTACTCTGATATTGGAAACAAAAACAATGTTTAATTTTAGTTTTGTTGATTTAGATCTGTAATAGCTTTGATACTTTGGTACTATCTTAGTAGTTTCCTAGTTTATTAATTTTTTGGTATGAATTGCATTAACATATTTGTTTTTCAGATTTTATTCAGAACCACAAAGATAGGGGGAGATTGCAGAGTATGAAAATACTCTATTGTGTTTTAAATCTTTGTGATTCTGACTTTCAAGTAAATTAGTTAAATAGATAGTGTATATTTTATAATTAGTTGTGTATATTTAGGATTTATTTCACTAACATATTAATGGTTATCTTTGAAAAGTTGTTGTGTATTTTAGGAGTGTATTTTAGGTGGACTCTCACAAGGAAAGGACTATTGGATAATTGAAGATCACGTGTGATTAAGAAAGAGGCCAAGAGATCCTATAAATACAAACGCCATATTCCTTTGCTAATGACGAATTCTGAGTATTCATTCAAAGAAGTCAGAAGTTTAGAGAGTCCTTTGTTTCTTAGAAGTTCTTCCCAAAAAGACTTCTAAGTGTTTGAGTATTTCGTGAGTTCTAGTGATCTAGAATAGTTTGATCTTTTAATTGTTTTGTTTTTTTCATTCATCTTGTACTCTGCAAGATAGTTTCGTATATGAAAGTTTTCCAGCAAGTAATTTCTTGCTGAAGTGTTTAATTTATGTTCTTATTTTATTCCGCTGCATTTCTGAATTATTAACAAGACAACTGTCTTGACACTTGTGAGAACAACTGTACTCACAAGTGGTTGCTTTTCTAGAACATTCCTAGCCGCCTATTTCTTTCAGTATTTTGTTAATATGTTTGAATAAACTATCATTATTGTTATTACACTACGGAAAAGAGTAAGGGGGTGTTTGGCGTATCAAGCATCAAGTGCTTGATGCTTAATATAATATAAGGGTAATTTGGAGATATGATGCATTTGATCACTGTGAGCGCTAGATGTTGGATGTTGAGTGAGACTCTTACTCGTCAAGCAAGGATCTTGATTCTCAATGATTAAGAGGATGTTGTACATATTTATGTTGAATAAAAGAATAAAATCATGCATCTTACCTTCAAATTACTCTTACATTATATCAATCGTCAAGCACTTGATGCTTGATGCACCAAACACCCCCTAAGAGAAGTCTTCGGTGTATGTAAGAGTTGGTTTTATGAAGAAAAAAACGTGTTTTCTAACCTAAGAACCGTTTTTTCGCCGCTGGCATATAAACACACATACACTAACTTCACTGACACTCTTTACACTGGCATTTTTTTACACTAACACTGACACTTTTTACAATGGCACTTCATATTCATCCACTGACACTTTTTTACACTAACAATGACACTTTTTTACACTAACACTGGCACTTTTTACACTGACACTTCATATTCATGCATTGTCGCTTTGTACAGTGACACTTTCTTACACTAGCACTAGTAGTATGTCGAAAACTAATATGATTACAATTTAACAATATTTATTTCAATTTAACACTGCTAAAACAACTGATAAAACAACTGATAGATTCATAAAAAAATGTGTTAAATAATACGAGAAGAGACATCTAACTTCAACAAGATATTTTAATACTATATCAAATATTTTTGAATTTCATTTGTTTGTGAAAAAGAATGAATGGTAGTGGATCGCATGTGACTTGACTTTTTCTAAAATCTTCATTGGAATGATTAAAAAAACATGTATAAATTAAATTAAAAACATGTTAAAAATGTATTAAATTTGGATATAATTACTCATAAAATATTACATTATAAATAAAAGTATTTTAATTTCAATTTGTGTTATTATTATTATTAATTGAATTAGCAAAATGTAGTGGATGAGAAAATTTGTAGTGTATGTAAGATAATCTTAATTTATTTCATCAACTCCTTAAAACATGTGAGGATATATATGTACATTTACAATAATTGTAGTGGAGAAGCAATTGTTGTAGGGGCAATAGCCTATCCCAAAACTTTTTACTATCACTTTCAAATGTTCTGGCTATCAATCTCAAATGTTTTGGCTATCAGTCTCAAAGTTTTTTTTCAACTTTCAAAAAGTTTTTTTTTTCCTCACAGACGATGCTTGTAAAATTATATCCAGAAGGCCTTGTTATTTTCATGTGCTTGGAAATCATATCCAAAAGGCTTTATATTGATATTCAAAATCATTTAAAAAGTTTTGATTATTTACAAAAATGTTTCCCATAAAAAAAAAATTTCGCCCAACTTTACTTTTATAAATTTTCAGTAGCCGGAGGGAGTATATGCATCCATTCGAGAGATAAATGCAATACAACCACTTCAATTAAGCCGGATTAATAGAATGAGTGAGGAAAAGAGAGAATTTTTCAAATCTCCTAATCCAAACTCATTCCCATGAATATTCAGGCGCAAATCACGTGACGAGGCAAATCCACGAGGCCCATGGAAGCATATCTCAGAATCAAACCTCCACATAGATAATGACACGTCATCAACTTAAACCACCAACAAAAAATATCTAGCCCGAAATCCCGGGCCCACCGATTCTGAGTGGTCGTAGACCACATAACCGCATCCTTCGCCCATCACCTGACACCTGTCACTCTCTTCCCACCATTCATTCAAAGAATCGGACTCTGTCGTTGACACAGTCCCCGAGGCGAAGGAGCTCCGAAAATTATTCTCTTAAATGACGATTTTACCCCTGAAAAACAACTCATACCGATAAAAGTAGGACGTTTCCTCACTAGCCAACTCTGTTATCATGATAAAATTTGAGGTTTCATGCTAAAACTAATTGACAGTGGGAAGAGTAGCTTAAAATCTTTATATGTATAGTCCATGTTTTGGTTAGTTAATTTCCGATGTAAAATAATGTCACGAACAAATACCACAGTGGTATTTATGATATTATAGCTGTAAAGTAGGGTGGTTTCCATAGCGGAAAGCAAGTTGGGATTGGGGCCATATCTTTTACCTAAACCGTTCGTTTTAGTCTTCATTCTTTTTCTTCATTTGTTTTTGCAGTAGAGAGAGAAAGTTAGAGAGAGAGAGAGAGTCATTTTCATCAGCTGTGTGAAGATGAAGATTTGTGAGTTGTGCAAGTCTAGGGCAAGGATTTGTTGTGAATCTGATGAAGCTAATTTGTGTTGGGACTGTGATTTCAAGGTTCATTCGGCTAATTTTTTAGTTGCTAAGCATTTGAGGAATCTTCTGTGCCATGTCTGCCAGTCTCCAACGCCGTGGAATGCTTCCGGCGAGAAACTTGGACGGACGATTTCGGTGTGCGAGCGGTGTGTGAGGAATTCTATTGGCCGGGAAGAGAGTGAAGGAGGTAATGATGAGGAAATTGATAGTGACGATGAAGATGACGACGAAGATGAGGGAGATAGTGACGGTGATGATGAGGAGGACGGAGATATTCAGGTGGTTCCGTCGTCAGATTCCGCACCTCCGCCGCCGCCGGCTAGCTCGTCCACTTTCGAGGAGTCTTCTAGCGGGACTAATAATGGCGGTAGAGATATTTGTTTGAAGCGATTGCGAGAGAATTCTCTAGATCTATGCTCCAAGGTATTTTCTTAATTAATTATATTTTCACCTTCATTTTATTTTCTGAATTTTATGAAGCTTCAAAATTATTATCGACGCCATGTAATTCGTAGTAAATGATACTCCTTCCGTCCCAATGATACTCCCTCCCAAAATGATTTACGTCTCAAAAATGATCTTCGCGTTTGACTATTCAAATATTTTAAGGATATGAACACTTGCTTCACTAGCCATGCTTTATTTAAGCCTAAAATGTAGAGATGTGAAAAACTTTTTTGGGACAATGAAAAAGGGCAAATGAGAAAGATTATTTTGGGACGGAAGGAGTATAAATATTTAATAATCAACGGTTCTGATTTTCTCGCTTGCTCTGCAGGATGATCCGGACTGTACATCTTCTGATAAGAACATTTTTCCGCAGTCGGCACCTGTAACGGTGGCGGCGGCGGTCGGTTGCGCTCGATCGTCATTTGTTGACTCATTGCCTCGTAGTCCTTTGAAAAGCCAAAAAACTGTGTCAAATCAGTCGCCTAGCGTTCACCAAGGGCCGTCTGATCCAAGATCGAAGGCTATCGTTCAAACAAGATTTCATCGGAAACCTAGTGACGGCAGCTATAATGATCGGAGAGACGTTGATTGTGATCCGGCGGTGTCCTCATAACCGCCGGATCTTAAAATAGTATGACTGACCAAAAGCGGCACATAGATTCCAATAGTTGTTTTCTCACTAATCTGTAGTATTCATTTTTGTTTTGAATTTGGTAGATGATTTGGTTTGATTTTTTTCCCTTCAATTGTAATTCGCTTTCTAAGCATCTTTTGGTGATAAAAGTATGAGTAGTTAGGTACTCCTACTACTTACCCTTGCTTTATTTCCATTTAGAAGTCTATACAGTATAGCATACAGTAATTGACTAGGGAATTCTTGTTATAATTATTGTTACTCCCTCTCTAAGGTCCATTTTCAAAAAAAAATTGTCCTAAAAAATGAATGTACATTTTTATTATAACCTTGTTCCTAAATGTTTTTTTTTTTGATAAATTTTTCACCGGTTTCATTATACTTGCAAAAACTAAATGTTTGTAAAGTAATAAGATTATATATAGGGATGCCAATTTGCCCGAAGGTGATCCGCCCCGAAAAAAGTAGGTTTCAGGTTTCAATTTTCATGACCCGAGCAAATATGAGCTGAAAAATAAGATATTGATACGGTTCGGGTCGTGGCGGTTGGGTTCTGCTCTCTTCGGGTCAAATCAGGTTCGGGTCACCCCTTTTAAGGTTTGGGCCGGGTCCGGTTTTGACAAAACCCGCCCCGTTGCCATCCCTAATTATATATGAATTTTGCCACTAAATTTACAAAAAGTTATGCCCTTTAAAATAAAATTTGGATACTCATTTAAGGACAAATGTGGTATTACTTTTATTATTATTAGTATTATTATTATTATTATTATTATTATTTTGAACAGATAATAGTATTATTTTCAAATGACAAAATATGACAATTCATAAATTTAATTAGTGTTATCCAACTTGAAGCTGGATTTTTTTTAATCTACAATGTCCAGTTTCATGGATGGAAACTATATATTTTAAGTATTCAATGTCACCAAATAGTTATAACTCAAACGGTATTCGGTGTTAGCTTTGTATTCAAAAGTCACGAGTTTGAATCCCGTTAAAAAATTTGTGTTAACATATTTATAGGCCTAATTGTATTCATGGCATTAGGAATTAATATAAAAAAAAAACCCCAATTTTATTCAATGGCAATTTTTTATAGACTAATTCTTATATAACGCCGACGCACCATGTGCGGCGGTTCCGCTGCTTCTCAGGCCGGCCTGCTATGCTACATCCGACGGCCAGATTCAGTCCTCCCTCTTCTTAGATCGCTGCCACGTGTCACATTTAAAAAAAAACCATTAACTTTAAAATGCTATATCTTGAGATTTATAACTCAGAAAAAAAAATTAAAATACCGTTATGTTCGTCTCGACGAGACGAATAAAAATACATAGATCGTGATATGGTTTGATTTTAAAAAAAAAAAAAATTTACACACAAAAAGTTTGAGTTGCTTGTCAGCTGAGATGTAACACTCTGTTCTAATAAAATTAACAGTTTCATATTAAAAAATTAACACTTTTTACAGTCAAATGTAACAGCAATTTTACCAAAAAAAAAAAATGGGTTTGCATTTCAATTGTTACTTTCTCAATAAAAAATTGTTACATTTCATATATAATGTTACATTTAAGAATATAAACTGTTACAATTGAGAAAAAAAATGTTACATTCATTTTTTATAAAATGTAACATTAGTTTAGTTGTCAATCCTATGTTAATTTTCGGAGAAAAGTGTTACATTTGAAAAAATGAGTGTTACATTCCTTTATAAAAAATGTTACATTAGTTTTAGTTGTCAATCTGTATGTTATCTTTTAACTATTACAGCAAAATTGTGGTACATTTTTTTTTTTAAAAAAAAGTGTTATATTTGAAAGAAAAAAGTGTTACATTTCGTTATAATAAGTGTTACTTTTGTTGGGAGGAAAAAAGTTTTGGATGACAAAAAAAAAAAAAAAAAAAAAAAATCGAAAATATATATATAGGCTGACCTGGCACCACCGCACAGCGTGCAACGGTTGCACAGGAGAGTGCCTCTTTTTTATGTCTATCAGAACTTTTGTTTGTGTTGTATAGAGTACATAGTATGCATTTTGTGCAAGCACATCCTAGCCCTAAATGGAGTAAATTAGTGATGATGGCGTGATTTTTATCCGTGTGTGCGGTTTCTTGATTCTAATGGTTCACATGTTTCAAAGACTTCATTATGATATCAGCTAGTGTTCTAGGTGGTCGCTAGGCGGCGGAGCAACGCCTAGAGCGCCTAGGCGGGGTGGAGGCGGGGCCTAGGCGGGGCCGGTAAATTAGCGCATTTTTAATATTTTTATAAATAAATATAAAGCTGATATTATCAACTTTAATAACTTTGATGTGTGAGCCATTACATCATGTGTGGTATAGGGATTTGACCCCACTACTGCGGAGCAACCGCTGCTGCGGGCGGCATCGTTTGGCTATATTCCCTCTTTGTTGCTCGATTTACAAGACACATTTTGTGTTAAGTGAGATTTGTAATTTAACAAATTGATCTCAACCACACAAAAAGAGACCGGAGGTACATAAACAACAGGGTAACCGCTCGCTGCAACACTGCATGGACAACTCTAAAGAAATATTACCTAATCAGGAAAATGGTACGGTACACAAAGTAGGCAAGAGATTTGGACTCATGTTGATCTAGTTAGAAAAGATTTTGAGTTTCATATCTATCCTTACCTCCTAGTTGTTTACCTCCTAGTTGTTGAAGGCATCGTTTAAAGTATTTAAATAAGAAACCAATGTATTAAATGTGGGTCGATATATATACTCCTTCTGTTCCGAGTAAGTTGTAACAATTTGCCATTTTGGGCATTCTACTTAAGTTGCAACAATGCCAAATAAAAAAACTTTTTATTATTTTTATAATCCTCCATTCATTCTCTCTTTTCCTCTCACCCACTCATTATTCTCCACTCATTCTCTCTCTTCCTCCCAAGCACTCATTATTCTCATTTCTTAATTTTTGTGCTTCCCCTCCATGTTGCAACTTATCCGGAACGGATGGAGTATATATTATTCCCTCCCTCTCACAATAAAAATCATACTTTCTATTTTGACAAGTCGCAGAGTAAGAGTCTCTTCCTAAAATAACAAAGAATCTTTACTATTCATCTTACTCATTCTATCTCCTAATTTACTTTTATACTCACAACATTAATCAACTTACTATTTCTCCCACTCATTCTCTCTCCTACTTTACTTTTACACTCACAACACTTACTTTACTTCCACCGTTTCTTAATCTCCGTGCAAACGAGAGGTAGGACTCTTCCTCCGAGACGGAAGGAGTATATTCTAATAATTATACAAATTCAAATAACATAGAATATAATAATTTGTTAAAAAAAAAATCCATTCAACACATCTCTCCTTAATATTCACTTCTAACATTGATGATAAGTTTGTTTTAAAACGGTGGAGTATGAATTGATAAATAAATTGTTGTTGTGAGAGAGCATGTAAATTTTATTGAATAAAGAAATATTTTTAATTTTTTTATTTAATAATGTTAATTATACGATGCCAAAAACAAATCTTTATTAGTGGATGGATGAGGATGAAGTATATTTTTCAAAGAAAAAAGTATGTATATATATGTGTGTTATTCAAAGTAATATTACACATGTACTGTTATACAAAAATAAAAGTGACATTTTATTGTAAGACATGTGAAAAATTGATATTTATTTATGATTTTTAAGAAAAATAATTGACTGGATCAAAATTAATAAAAGGAAAAAGAAGAAATAAATGAAAAGAAAAAGAAAAGGAAGGGGTACAAGTAGAAATGTGGAAGTGGGCGTGGTGTTTGCGTGTCACGGCATTTACCTCACGTTAAAAGCATGATGTCTTGCTTATATCCATTTGTTTTTATTTTGTCGAATGTGGATGGGATGGGACGTAGTCAGTTGCTTCGCTTTCGCTGCACCACACGTTTTTTTTCCCAATCATCATGCATTAAATTGTCGACAACAATTTGTGCACACTTTGATACTGACTCCGTCTCATTTTAAGAGTCAAAAAATAGTTGGATTCAAGAATTAAGAAAAATATGATGTATTGTTGATAGTTGTGTAAGAGAGAGAACGTGGAGTAGAGAAGAGTTAGTAGATAATTGTTGTAAGTATGACATGTAGGACACACTTTCCATTTTAAGTTTTTGATTCTTAAATTGGGACGTCATTTTAAAAAAATTTTAACTTTTAAAATAGGACAGACGGAGTGTTTTGCATTCCCTCATAATAGCTTGTTGGACATGATGCATATAGTAAAAATTGATAGTGAAAATTCAGTTATCGTTGGATAAGTTTTTATAATTAGAATTCATAAAGATTTATGTGAGGGTGCAGACACGGGAACGCCAAGGCTGCGCAATTGGCGTGATCGATTATTTTAGGCTATTATATTCTTCCTTTATTATCCTTTACTTACTGGGTTTAGAATAGGTCTCTTTGTATATATATTGAGATGTCGATCAATAAAAAGGCAGACCATGAATTTAACCCTAATTCTATTCCTTCATGGTATCAGGCTTTCGTGAACATACGCAAGTCTAAATTATTGTCGACGGCGCCGATAATTCTGGTGACAACACCGCTCCAGCACCTTCGACGAAGATCGAATTTAATTCTCCGTTCTATCTCGGTCCTCAAGATAGGCCAGGAGATTTCATCACACCTACTCGCTTTCGCGGTGACAACTATGACGACTGGTCTGGAGATGTGCAAACCGCTCTCGAAGCTCGTCGTAAGTTTGGATTTCTCGATGGCTCTATTCCTCGAGCAGTTCCTCCTTGCACAGATTCTGACTGGAATACCATTCATGCCATGCTTGTCTCATGGATCATGAATACAATTGATCCCGCTGTCAAAAGCACCCTTCCTAAAAATAGGATGCTAAACGCTTGTGGGATTCCCTGAAGTCTCGTTATTCTGTGGTTGATGGCCCTCGTATTCAACAATTGAAAACTTCCATTGCACGCTGTGAGCAAACCAAAACCATGCCAGTTGCTACATATTTTGGTAAGTTAATGGGTTTGTGGGAAGAACTTCATAATCACGAACCTTTTATTGAGTGCGCTTGTTGCACTAACTGTACGGCAGGACAAAAACACGCGGAGCGTAGATCCACCGGCATGCTTCATGAATTTCTTATTGGTTTAAATTCTGATTATTATGCTGCTCTCCGTACTAATATCTTATCTCAGGATCCTTTGCCAACTCTTGACCGTGCCTATCAATTGGTGGCTCAGGATGAAAGGGTTCGACTAGCCAAACCTATTATTGATGAAGCCCCTGATGTGGTTAGTTTTGCTCTGCGTACTGGTTCCGGTCGCGGTCGTGATAGGCCTGATAAATCTCAAATTGTGTGTACCCATTGTAAGAAAAATGGGCACGAGGCCAGTTCTTGTTTTGAGCTCCTTGGCTATCCGGATTGGTGGGAAGAACGTAGCAGGAATAATTCTCGTGGTGGTGGCCGCCCTCAGTTTTGGCGTGGTCGTGGTTCAGTTCGTACTAATGTCACTTCGACTCCTGCCGATCGTGATTCTCTGCCTCCTGTCGGTGTTAGT
Organism: Campanula takesimana; assembly: GCA_026119855.1. Lineage (NCBI taxonomy): Eukaryota > Viridiplantae > Streptophyta > Magnoliopsida > Asterales > Campanulaceae > Campanula > Campanula takesimana. The sequence continues at coordinate 1,536,795 of JAOWBW010000259.1, forward strand.
GTTGGCGCCGCTGCAGTTGGAGGGCGCAATTCCTCTCCTAGCTCTCCTCATGTGTTCTCCACCGATCAGTGGAAAGCTCTTGCTGGTCTAATTGGTAATACCCACATCTCCGGTGATAGGCTCAGTGGTAAGTCTGTCGTTTCTCTATGAATCATTGATACCGGTGCCTCGAATCATGTTTCTGGTGATGAGTCTCTATTTCTTCAGTCTCGGACTATCAGTCCTTGTCCCGTAGGACTTCCTAATGGTGATACAATTTTCGCAAACAGGGATGGTTATGTCCGTTTAACGGCCACAATCACTCTCCATAATGTTCTTTTTGTTCCAAAATTAAATTGCAATCTTTTTTTGGTTTCATAGTTAACTGCTCATATGAAATGTACTGTCCAGTTTAATTCAACTTTATGTGCTATACAAGACCAGTCGAGGAACCTGATTGGAACGGGTGTTAGGCGGGATGGACTCTACTACTTTGGAGGAGAAACCACGATGCAACATGTTTCAGTCAACAGTGTAACTAGTAAGATGGAGCTGTGGCATTATCGCATGGGTCATCCTTCAGATAAAGTGGTGAAGCTTCTTCCGTCTGTTAATTCCTCTTATGGTACACTGAGCAAGCCTTGCGAGGTCTGTTTTCGATCCAAACACACTAGAGATCCGTTTCCTGTTAGTGAGTATAAATCTACTAGGATTTTTGAAAAAATACATTGTGACTTGTGGGGTGCTTACAGACATGTCTCCTCTTGTGGTGCTCGTTATTTTTTAACAATAGTTGACGATTACTCCCGTGCCGTTTGGGTTTATTTATTAGTTGATAAAACCGAAGTTTTTCGTATGTTTATGGCTTTTATTGCAATGGTTGATCGCCAGTTCTCTCAAAAAATTTGTTTTGTTCAAACTGACAATGGGACCGAATTTAATTGCATGCTTGATTATTTCTTTTCCAATGGTATTCAATTTCAAACCTCGTGTGTGGGTACCCCCCAACAAAATGGGCGCGTTGAACGGAAGCATCGTCACATTTTGAATGTTGGTAGGGCTTTACGATTTCATGCGTATCTTCCCATATTCTTTTGGGGTGAAATTATTCTTACTGCAACTTATCTGATAAATCGAACTCCGTCCCCTTTATTACAAAATAAAACTCCGTATGAGCTTCTGTTTGGAAAACCTCCGCCTTACAGTAACATTAAGGTTTTTGGTTCTGTGTGTTTTGCTCATAATCAACGCACCAAGGGGGACAAGTTCGCTAGTCGGACTCGAAAATGTGTTTTCTTGGGGTACCCTTACGGTAAGAAAGGGTGGAAGATTTTTGATCTCGATTCCAAGGAGTTCTTTGTTTCTAGGGATGTGAAATTTTTTGAGGATGTCTTTCCATTTAGTGATCCCAACGTGTTCCCACAAGTCACCCCTTACGTAGCTGACACTTCTGCGGATACATTGTTTGATCCTATTGACCCTATGGACTCGGATCTGGTTCCGCCACCCCCTCGTCTACAGACATAGTATTACTTGATGCTGAGATAGATGTCTCCTCTGATGTTGCTCCTGATGTGGCTACCTCAACTACTGCACCTGCTTCTAATTCTGCTCCTACTACATCCGAACCTACTGTATCAGTACCCCTGGGTAGAGGCATGCGAGATAAGACACCTTCAGTTCGTCTTCGCGATTTTGTTACCAACACGGTTTCTCCTCCTCGTCCATCCTCCGCCTCCCCTCTTCCATAAGGTTCTTCAAGTACCCCTTATCCTATAGCTCACTATATAAACTGTGATAGTTTTTCTGTAAATACCGAAAGTTCCTTGCAGCTCTTACTTGGACTAAAGAGCCGCAATCCTTTAAGGAGGCTATGACCCATGATTGTTGGAAACAATCTATGCAAGAGGAAATTCGTGCTCTTGAAGATAATGGTACATGGACTATGGAGGTTCTCCCTCCTGAGAAACGTGCTTTGGGCAGTCAATGGGTCTACAAGCATAAATATAACTCTGCGGGTGTTCTCGGACGTTTGAAATCTCGGTTATTGGTTCTTGGCAATCATCAAAAAGAAGGTATTGACTACACTGAGACGTTTGCCCCTGTTGCTAGGATGGTCACTGCTCGAGCCTTCCTCGCTATTGCTGCGTCTAAAAATTGGGAACTTCATCAAATGGATGTCCATAATGCGTTCTTGCACGGTGATCTTAAGGAAGAAGTTTATATGAGACTTCCTCCGGGGTTTGTTGCTCCCAATCCCAATATGGTGTGCCGTTTGCGTAAATCTCTCTATAGCCTGAAACAGGCGCCTCGTTGTTGGTTTGCCAAGTTGGTTGCTGCTCTGAAGGATTATGGTTTTCTACAATCTTACTCTGACTATTCGCTTTTTACATTCACCAAAGGGGAAATACAAATGAATGTTCTTGTGTATGTTGACGACCTTATCGTTTCAGGGAATGATTCCGCTGCTTTGACCATTTTTAAGCGCTATCTCAGCGATTGTTTCAAAATGAAAGATCTTGGTCCGCTGCAATATTTTCTTGGTCTTGAGGTGGCTCGTAGTGCTTCCGGGCTCTTTCTGTGTCAGCGTAAGTACGCTTTGGATATTATCTCTGAAGCTGGTCTTCTTGGCGCCAAGCCTGCTAGTTTTCCTCTCGAGCCCAATCACGAGCTTGGTGTTGCTATCGGCACTCTTCTGCCAGATCCAGAGCATTACCGGCGTCTTGTTGGGCGTCTCATCTATCTTGCCGTCACCCGACCAGATTTGGCTTACTCTGTTCACATTCTGTTCCAGTTTTTTAAAGAACCATGCCAAGAACATTAGGACGCTGCTCTACGGGTGGTTCGCTACCTTAAGGGTAGCCCGGGTCAAGGAATTCTTCTTCGTTCTGATAGTGATCTCCGTCTCACTGGATGGTGTGATTCGGATTGGGCCGCTTGCCCAGTTACTCGGCGCTCTCTTACAGGATGGTTAGTATTTCTCGGTAATTCTCCTATCTCCTGGAAGACAAAGAAACAGTCGACTGTATCTCGTTCTTCTGCCGAAGCAGAATATTGATCTCTCGCTGCTCTTACATGTGAACTCAAGTGGTTGAAAGTGTTACTGTTAAGCTTGGGGGTACATCACCCCAAAGCCGTTGACGTATTTTGTGATAGTCAGTCGGCTTTATATATTGCCAAAAACCCGGTGTTTCATGAACGGACGAAGCATATTGAAATTGACTGTCACTTCGTCCGTGATGCCATTAATGATGGCCTTATTTCTCCTGCTTACGTTCCTACTTCTTCTCAACTTGCGGATATCTTTACTAAAGCTCTCGGCAAGCAACAATTTGACACTCTTCTTGGCAAGTTGGGCATTCTCAATCCTCACGCTCCAACTTGAGGGAGGGTGTGAGGGTGCAGACACGGGAACGCCAAGGCTGCGGAATTGGCGTGATCGTTTATTTTAGGCTATTATATTTTTCCTTTATTATCCTTTACTTACTGAGTTTAGAATAGGTCTCTTTGTATATATATTGAGATGTCAATCAATAAAAAGGCAGACCATGAATTTAACCCTAATTCTATTCCTTCAATTTACTTTTTTGTCTCATTTTAAATTGCAAAATTTTCATTTTGATTGTTCTGTAAAAGTTGTAAAATCTAAAAAATAATTTTTTTTTACCCACTTGCATACTCACATCAACCGTATTTTTTAGATTTTCACTTATTTTTTAAATCAATGTGGAAAGAAAATGCAAAATTTATAACCGAACCTAGAAAGTACAAAAAAACAAAGTCCTCCGTACAGAATGATATTATGTTCTCACAATTTTGTTATTTATTTGAATGAACTTGCATCAATAATTATAATGTTAAGTTAGTTTCTTAAAGAAAATCTAAATTTTTTTATTGGTTTATTATAATAAATATTATCAAGATATTTTAGATTTTTATTAAAATAATTAAATTAATATATAGTTATTATTAATAGTTCATTTAATAAAAACGATGAGAATATCAATTCGGGATGAAGAAAGTAACTCTTTAAGACTAGGGTTGGTCTCTTGAAAAACGTGTTCTTAAATGCGCGATGACGTTTTTGTAAATTATCGAAACTATTAAAAAAACACGATGTGGCATTTTTATAAATAATCAAAATGTTTCAACAATAACTGACGCTCTTTAACACACGAACTGGACAATTGTTACAAAACAACTGGATATCCTAAACTTTGCTATTAGCCATCTATAAAAACTTCACTTATAAAAACTTTTAAAAGCTCGTTTGAGAGCTTAAATGATGTCTTTTGAGGTTTTTAAACTCAGGGGGCATAGCCTTGTAGATGAATTTGAAGGTTTCTAAATTTCATTTGGAAAAAAAAAAAAAAAAAACCATCTGGATACCAATTTCAAAGGTTCTGGCTATCCGTATCAAGGGTTCTGGCTATCAGTCTCAAAGGTTCCTGCCATCAGTTATCAGCTTTAAAGATTTTTTCAAAATACTCACTGACTATCAAAAATACTATAACTGACATTAGAACTGACACCAAAATACACTCTCACTTGCACTAAAATAAATCCAATTTAATTTTTATTTTTAAAATTTTTCTTCTCACTGACGATAAAAAAAACATACCCAGAAGACTTTATTATCTATATCCAGAACCTCTTAGGCTTGATATCAAGAAGGTTAGTTGACCATGATCTTGTTCAAATGTGCTTGAAATCATATTCAGAATACTTTATTATTGATGTCCAAAACCTTTTGAGATTGATATCAAGAAACTTTCTTGGTCATGACCTTCAAATGTGCTTGAAAATCATATATAGAAGGCTTTATATTGATATCCAGAAGCGTTTGAGAAGTTTCGATTATCTACAAAAATGCCAAGCACATTTTTTAAAGAAGTTTCACATATTTAAAAAATGCCAAAAACACGTTTTTTTTAGAGTTCTCAAAACGCATTTTAACCAAAATTTTGACTTCAAACTATATTAACCCAATAATTATGTCAAACAAATAGAAATATTAATCATGAAGAAAGAGTGGGGTTGTGTTTTGTTAATTAACTAGTGGTTGAAGACCATTCCATATAAAATTCCTAGCACTTTCGTTTTTGTGGTAGATAATGGCTACGGGCATAAGATATTTGTATGTATTTTTTTCTATCTTATTGAATGACAATTTGTTTTATAGTAATAATATTTTGAATAAATATCAAACTAATGGAGAGTGGCCGAGGCGAGGACCCAATGCTTGGTGGCGGGTACGGCGATCTCTATATTTGGAAGGGTTAATTGCAATTTGGTTGCTGATATTTACCAAAATTTGCAATTTGATGTTGTTATTTTAATTTCGTAAATTGGTGCATCAACTTTGTCTTTTTGTTGCAATTCGACTACAAATCTAACTGGGTGTTAGATTTCTAACAGATTTTATGTCATGTGACTAACACATGACGTTTTAAAGGACGTTTTAAGATGTTTTTACAGCTACACAAATCCGATTAATATGATTATTATTATTTTTTAAATTGAAACTGATATTTAAATCTAAAACATATAAAAGAAATGGCAATTTTTTGGTGACTGGACTATTTTATATTAAATTTAAATATTAAATAATTAAATTAAAAAATACGTGAAAAAATAATCAAAAAAATATATTAACCCCAAATATGTTTCATATGAAGTAAATGTTATACGTAGATTATCAGTTCATAAATATATTTAATAGGGAAAAAAGGGAGAGGAAGAGGAAGAGGAAGATGAACTAGGGAAAAGGTGTATGTGGAAGGGATGATGTGGGAAGGTGGCAGAGTGGTGGAAGAAAGTAAAAGAAAGGAAAGAAGGTATAGCATGGTGGAAAGTAGTAATTTTCATATTGTTTTTCCCATGTTTTTTATTTTTTAGCTATTTTTATTTATTTAAATTATAAATTAATATACTGTAATTAATTGCCAAAAAAATATAAGTTGTAGATTTAAATATTACCTTCAATTAAAAAAAATAATCATACCAATCGAATATGTGTAGCTCCAAAAACATCTTAAAATGTCATGTGCATGTCAAATGACATAAAACCAGTTAGAAAAGTAACGCCCAGTTAGATTTGTAGTCGAATTGCAACAAAAAGTCAAAGTGGATATATTAATTGACGAAATTGAAATGATAGCATCAACATTGCAAATTTTGGGAAATGTCAGGAACCAAATTGCAATTAACCCTATTTGGAATTGAAAAATGGATGTCCGGTATGCGGATGCCTATGTACTCCCTTTGTTTCATACTTATTGGTACCAAATAAGAGTGTACAGAGATTAAAAAAATACTCCCTCTGTCTCATTCGAATTAGGACAAAAGACGGACGACTTCTGTTTTTCCGCCGGACCACCATTTTGGGTGTCCCATTCGAATTAGGACAACCCAAAAATGGAAGTGTTTTATTTAATGGGACCCACATTCACATTCACACTCACAACAACTTTCTACTCATTATTCTCTTACTCACTTTCTCTCTCATACTTTACTTTTCATACTCACAACACCTACTCCACTAACATTTTTTCCTTGATCCCCGTGCTCAACCCAAAAATCCTAATTCGGGTGAGACGGAGGGAGTATGTAGGAAAAGTAAGTATTGTGAGTGGGTAGGAGAGAAAAAAAAATAGGTGATTGGATAGTTGTTGTGAGTGGATTGGAAAAAGAAAAATGAATATTTTGAGTAAGTAGCAATAAGTACGTCCAAAATGAAAATAAGTGGCGATAAGTACGAAACGAGTTTATTGCCAATTTGACCTGCGTACTATCAAAAGATTGACGATTTGGCCTCGTACTAAAGAAACTCACACTATGACCTGCGTATTATGGTTTTAATAAAAAAGTGACCAGGGATAACGATGAGCCGTTAGAAATCTAACGGGCTGTTAACATATGTTAAGAATTTAACAGATTTACAATAAAAAAAAATTCAAATGTGACCCTGATAATGATATTAATGTCGTAAAGGTCCAAAAAATATTGTATATTAATGGATTTACAATATAAAAAAAAAATCAAATGTAACCAATAATAATGATATTAATGTTGTAAAGGTCCAAAATAATATTTTTATTTTTATTTCTTTTATTTTAAAATAATTAGGATAGTGATATTAATGTTGTAAATGTCCACCTCCACCATTACACAGATCAACCACCATAGCCACCACCCACCACCACCGTGACCGCTATCACCGTCAAAGTCGCCACCGCCGCCTGCAAAATCCATTCCGGCAGCCCACAGCCGGCCTTCTTCTCCGGTGATTTTCCCCCAACTCAGTCGTCCCAAGTCGTCCTCCATCCATGGCCGCCTCCTGCAAAACCGTTACCCACCACCACCACCTTAAAACACCACCCACCACCACCATCTAAAACCACTACCTACCACCCCCCCCATTTCCAAACACCAGCCACCATAAACATCCTTTTCAAATCCCAGATCTGAGATTAAAATCACAACAATAATACAATTAATCAAAAGCAAACCCCCATTAAAAACCATAAATCATCAAATACAAACAATACCCAGAATTGATGAATAAAAAAATTCAGATCTGGAGGTGGAAGGGAGAGAGGCGGCGATGAAGACGAAGTGATAAAAGCAGCGATAATACGGACACACGAGGAGACATAGGTGGACTTGAGCGAATTTGGTTGGTGTTCGGTTCTTGAACTCGCCGGATTCGAGATCGCGATTGAAGTGAGAGAGGCACTTCATCACTCATGTATTAGCTTTCTTCACCGCCTCCGACGGAATCGTGTTGGAAAATCTTGCCGGACGGTTCGTGAAGGAGGTCCAGGTATCGGAAGCGTGTGCCTTCTACGGATTCCAGATCGCGATTGAAGAAATTGGGGCGGTTTTGGTTGCCGGCCGGAGAGGAGGGAAAGGGGAAGGTAATCGGAGATGGAGAGGAAGAAGAAGAGAGAGATTGACAGTGAGGAGCGAGAGGGAGAAGATCGACTTCTTCAAAGTGACATCGGAGAGGGACGGCGATCTGGATAAAATTTTAGGTTTAGGTTTTTGTTTTTATATTTGGGTATATAATGGAGTATATAATTTTTAGCCCCTCTATTTTATGAAAATTATTTTTAATAACTAATGTTTGGTATTATACACATTTAACCCATTTTACTTACATTTAACCCCCTTATACTTCCACCTAAGCAAACTTTCTAATTTATGATAATTTATTTACTTTTTCTATTTTATTATCTCTTAATAACAGATATATATAGAGAAAAAAGTATATACAATATCTTTTGGACCTTTACGACATTAATATCATTATCAGGGTCACATTTGATTTTTTTTTTAATTGTAAATCTGTTATATTCTTAACATATGTTGATAGCCCGTTAGATTTCTAACGGCTTAGCGTTATCCCTGATCACTTTTTTATTAAAATCATAGTACACAGGTCATATTGTGAGTTTCTTTAGTACGAAGCCAAAACGTCAATCTTTTGATAGTATGCATGTCAAAAATAAAGGCAGTACGAAACTAACGGAGTATGTATGTATTTTGTGGCCAGCAATTGATTCATGACGTGGGGGGATCTTTACACGTAGGCCTATGTAAGTACTTTGTGTTTGTGGCCACCAATCCACATCATTGCAGAATCCTTTCCGTTAAGCTTATGCATAAATTTGTGGCCGAAATCATGTGGGATCCTTTTACGGTAAAAGCTTATGCATATTTAAATTTAATTTGCTTTAATTAGTATGGTTAAATATTGTTGTATAAAAAGGCATTAATTAATGAATATAACTGATAATCAAATAGTTAAATGAAATAGTTACAGGAGATTTAAAGGGCAATTGTGTTAACACATTATAATCAAATTATCTTGTGGCAATTACTCTTCTCATTTTATTGTTCGTTATAAAATAAAGACAAAAATTTGTGTGAGACGGCCTCACGTATAAAACGGGGTTCGTTAAGAGAATAAATGGGTTGCACCCTATAAGTGAGGTGAGACAAGTTCATTTCTTCTCTCATCGAGACCCATCTCATACATTAGATGGTATAAAGTGAAATACACAAACTGAGACGAGATCACATGTACACAATGGTAGACCTAGGACAAAATCTAAGTGGGTACACAAATCAAAAGAATAACTTTGTAAGTAGAGAAAAAAGAAGAAGATAAGAAGCTAGTAGGAATTGAACATGGGACATCTAGCTATTCAACAAGAGGTTTTACCATTACACTACAAGAACTTTTATGCAATAGGTAGACTGCCGCGCAGTACATAACTCTTAGGTCCATCTCTGCCTGTACAACTTTTGTTTACCACATGTGATCTAAAGGTTATACATCAAGCTTAATAACTCATAATCGTTGAATCACGTGTGATACACAAAAAAAAGTACATAGGATCTCATCTCACACAAACCGGTAGGGAAGCTTTCGACTCAAGTGACAAAAATAGTTTTATTTTAACCGGAGATATAGATTAACATAGATAAAAACCATATAAAAGTCACTAAACTTTTGTCATTTTCTATCAAAATGTTCTCGCTGAACTATTATTTTTCAAAATTTTCTCACCGAACTTCACAATTTTCAAGATGTGCACACTCTATAAATAAATTCGCTAAAAATCTAACAAAATTTAACCAGGTGACTTGATGTGGAGAATGTTTGTCAAGTTTTCAACCCATATGTTACTCACAGTATTAATATGTTCAAATTTAATTTTAGGCCATTTCCTCTAGGGCCACTGAGCCTAGATTCACCCCCGCCCCCCACATACACACAAAAAAACACCAAATTTAAAATGCTTCAGACACCCCTAATTTGCAAAAAGACTGAACTTCCTTCATTCTTCTTTGGGCGTTGAATCTCATTTTTTGGTCAAATCTCATTCAGCTCTTATAACTAGCATATAAGACCAGCCCGTCTCTTATAATTAACATATAAGAGTAAAAAAATCACTTTGTTCAATTTTTTTAGAAAAAAAGTTTATATTATTTCGTAAAACTCGGTCAAACTCCTATAGTTGGTTTATAAGACCAATTCTCCTATAATTAAAGTATAAGTATCATTTTTTTCACTTTTTTCGTAAAATAACTTGTTGGTCCCAGAAGAGCAACAAGGGTATGAAAAATGCTAGAGGGGGGGGGTGAATAGCGTTTTTAAAATTCTTTTCAAACCCTTTTGCAAAGCATTGGCAAATGCGCACGACTCTTAATTTGGCTAAGTATAGCGCCCAGCAAGAGTGTGAAATGCACAGCGGAAGTCTTAAAGCAATCACTTATGCGCAGGGAGTATGCGCAGAAGTGTAAATACGCACGCACTAAGGTTTAGCTTAAAGATAGGCGCAAGATGGAACTAAGGCAAAAAAAGCACACAAACACAATTCTAACGATGCAAGACAATCTACAAGGATCAAACAAAACAATATATGAGTAAAGCTTAAATGTAGAATGAAAAGCACAAACAATAGATAAGCTATTTGGAGAGGTTCGATCGGGAAAGATCTACGTCCTCTACCAAGATGGTTAGTCTTGGATTTCTAATGGAGATCTTATTATATGAGAGAGTTTACAAGTTACAGCGAGGTAGAACAAAACTAACTCAAAGATCTATAATCTATGAAAGAACAAAATCCTAGACAATAACCGGTGTATCTCTAGAAGTAAGATCGATGAGATCGAAACTTCAAGAGGTGTGTGTGTGTATCAGAAATCTGGGCTCTTTGAATCTATGAGATGGAGAGCACAAGATTCTGGTGTTACAAAGGCTTTATAGGATCTGGGCTTGGTGAAGTATGAAGGTATGAAGGTTGATCTTAGAAATCAGGAAATCTTGTAGGCAATCTTCAAAGTTTCTCTTTGGAAGCAAATCTTAAGCAATTCTCAAGCAACACACCAGCAGCTTGGAAAATGAGGATGAGCATGCTATTTATAGCTGAGCTCCAAAAACTAGCAGTTGGGGAGCAGAGCAAGGACTATGTGTTGTCGCTTTGTGATTGGCGCGCATCTGTCCTTTATAACCGTTGGAGACATCAAGTTGACAGCTTTCAAAAATCTTCAAGAGTGACAGCTGTCTTCAGATTTGAATTTCAAAAAAGGGAAGCGTCTCCATCTTCATGTGTGCTGAGTGTTCTTGTTTTGTCGTTTGTCCACATCAGCAAATTTGGCTCATTCAAAAGCGTAGCTTGTTATGACGCTTTCCAAGCTTCATAAGGTAAGGTCAGAAAGTGAGAATTAAGGCAAGTCTGAGTGCGCATGAGATTCATGCGCATGGAGTGCGCAGAAAGTGATGCGCTACGCATGAAGGGATGCGCTGCGCATGGAAGGTGTGCGCACCATGCTTTGCCTTTGCTCTATTTACCATGAAATTATAGCTTCAGCCCTAGATACTAAGCCTAGTCTATAAAGAGGGCTTAGCTAAAAATTAAAGTTACAAAACCTCTTACATAGGGTCCTAAAGTCCTTAAAATAAACACATGTGATGGTATCAATCAATTCTAACATAAGTAGGAGGGTTAAGTGATAAGCATACCCAACATAAATTAAAAATAATAATATTTTATTAATTTTTGACTTTCATATCCAGTCAAACAGCCGTCAATTCTTATAACTGATACATAAGACCTGTCTACCTCTTAAAATTAAAGTGTAAGAGTCATTTTTTCACAAAATAAATTAAACTAATAATATTTTATAAAAAATGGCTTTTATATTCGGTCAAATAGCAGTCAACTCTTATAAGTGACACATAAGACCTGTCCACCTCTTATAATTAAAGTATAAAAGTCTTTTTTTTTTTTTTACCTTTTTTTATAATTAATAAAAAAATCTAATATTATTTGGTCAAATCTTGGTCAAATTGTTATAATTAGTGTATAAAACTAATTCTCCTCTTATATTTAACTCTTATATGTGTCAAACTCTTATAGTTGATGTATAAGACCAATTCTCTTCTTATAATGGAAGTATAAGAGTCATTATTTCATAAAATAAATTAGAAAGAATAATATTTTATTAATATTGACTTTCATATTCGGTCAAACAGTAGTCAACTCTTATAACTGAAAGATAAGATTTGTCCACTTCTTATATACTCCCTCCGTCCCAGCACAAGTAGGACTAGAGGAGTGGGAACAATAATTAAGAGAAAATGGTGAATGTGTGGTAGAAAATGAAGAGAGAGAATGAGTGGGATAAAAGTAGTGTTGGTTGAATAAAATGAGTGGTGAAAAATGAAGAGAGAGAATGAGTGGGGTTAAATGGTGGGGTTGGTTGAATATAAATATATTAAAATATTTCCATTTTGGGCAGTCTCAATTGTTATGGGACGGCCTAAAAGGAAAAGAAGTCCTACTTGTGCTCGGACGGAGGGAGTAAGAGTCATGTTTTTTGTTTTTTGTTTTTTTTTTTTACTTTTTTCAATATTAATAAGAAACTAAATTATTTGGTCGAATCCAGGTCAACTTCTTGTAATTAGTGTATAAAATTCTCCTCTTATAATTGAAGTATAAGAGTCATTTTTTTTTACATTTTTTCACAAAAAAAATAAACTAAAATATTTTTTAAATGTTGACTTTCATAATCAGTCAAACAACAGCCAACTCTTATAAATGACACATGAGACATGTACACCTCTTACAATTAAAGTATAACATTCATGTTTTGTTCATTTTTTCCCATTATTAATAAAAAAAATAAAAATTATTTGGTCAAATCTCTGTCAAACTCTTATAATCCAGTCAAGTCTTATAAGTGATGTATAAGACCAATTTGCCTTTTATAATCGAGTTTTGTATGAATTTCTTAATATTTTAAAGTTACAATGTACTCCCTCTGTCCCAAATAAAGTGAGATTTTTAGTCAAACCTGATTACATTTTGACTAATAATTTAAATAAAAAATAATTATCATATTTAATATCTGAAAATTGTTATTGAAAATATTATGAATCATGATACAATAACAATTTTTAAATTTTTATTATGATCATTATTTATTCTTCAAATTAATTGTTAAAGTGCAATCAAGTTGATCAAAAGTCCCACTTTGTCTGGGACGGAGGGAGTAAGTTTTAAAACTCAATGATTTTGAAGTCTTAATTTTGAAAATTAAATTATTTTTTGGAGACAATAATAAAAAAAAATCATTTTGGAACAAAAGGAGTATCAATTAGTACATTGCCTTCATATATTTTCATAGTCACAAAATTACGTCTCATTGAGACGTAAAGATTACTCCCTCTGTTCAAAGTAAGTTGTAACATTTTTCCATTTAGGGTATTTCATTTAAGTCGCAACAATCCAAAATAGTTTTTTTTTATTACTTTTATAATCATCCACTCATCCTCTCTCTTCCTCCCAACCGCTCATTATTCTCCACTCATTCTCTTTCCTTCCCCACTAATTCTCTCTCTTCCTCACTATTTTTCATTCTTAACATAATATTAGTGCCTTAATTTCCCAACTTCAAAATGAATGTTTCAACTTACTTGGAACGGAGTAGTAAATGATATGGACTATATTGTTAAAGGTATAACTCCAATATAATCCCCAAATGAGTGGACCAGTGGTAAACCCAAGCCTTACCCTCGGTGAGTGTTAGGGTTCGATCCTTCTCCTCGCCTCCTTCTGGCGTGGACATTGTAAAAAAAAAAAAAAAACACACCAAATATAAACTTACTATAAACAGTTATGAGGTGGTCTCTTGTGAGAACACCTAGATCCGTCTTATAGAAGAGACGGGTCGACCCATGACCCGTGTACAACATTCTCCGCGAAGCGTAGGATCTCAACCTATGCTCCACTCAAAATCTGCCACGTGGCAGCGATTCATTGGTCCAATTTTTTTTAGTTTTTTTACTGTTTATTTCGTTTGCCAAAAGTAATACTTAGCATAACTAAATGTAACAACTGTGTTACTTATAAAGTAACATTGTTTATAAGTGGGGATGGCAACGGGGCGGGTTTTGTCAAAACCGAACCCGACTCTAACCTTAAAGGGGGCGACCCGAAGTGTATCAATATCTTATTTTTCAGCTTATATTTGCTCGAGTTCAATCTATGTTTTAGCCTAAATTTAAACCATTTATACAAATCAATCTTAAAACATCAAACCTCACCCACAAACAACTATAAAAATAACTTGAACAACACTTATAATATGGTTAACTAACATAATATGTTAACTTTGTACATAGGGGAGCGGGTCGGGTCGGGTCAGGTCACAGCGGGTCAACATCAAAACCCGAACCCGACCCTAACCCGCTCGGGTAATAAAAATTGCAACCCGAACCCTACTTTTTCGGGGTGGATCACTTTCGGGTTCGGGCAAATTGTCATCCCTATTTATAAGTAAACGTAACACCAGTTTAACAAAAAATAAAATAGTTCATTTTACTCATCTTTCAACTGTCATACTAACTATAAATACGTGTAACACTAACAATAACTAAATGTAATTATCGTTATACTGAAATGTATTTGTTTTTTTCCAGAATATTTTTTATTTTTGAGTATTTTGATTTTATTTTTTGAAAGAAAATAACATTTGAAAAATAACAACTTATATACATGAATGTAATTATTTGTACAAGTAAATGTAACACTTTAGTTGATGAAATTGTAACAGATTTCTATAGATAATGTAATACTTTTACATGTATCATGATAAATAAATTGAACCCATTGTAACTTATTATTTGAAAACATATAGATATACTATTATACAAGTAAACGTAACTGTTTTACAATGTTATTATACAAGTAAAATGTAACATTCGTTTATTAAATTGTTACTTCTTATTTTTACAATGTTACTAACACAAGTGTTTTTAGTTCTAAAGTGTAAATGGTTGAATTATTATTATTATATACATATGTGTTACAATTTGCATAAACACTGTTATATATAAGTAATGCGTTCGTTACATTTTAGTTATAATAAGTATTACTTTTGAAAACAAAGAAAACATAATAAAAAACAAAAATAAGCACTGTTACTTTTATGTATATAAGTATTACTTTTATGTATACAAACTGTTACATATAAGTAACACGCTTGTTACATTTAGTTATAGTAACTATTACTTTTGACAAACCGAAAAAAAAAACCCAACAAAATAATATAAAAACAAAAAAAAAAATGGCCGTGGGTCATGGGTCAAAAATGACATGTCTCTATTAAGAGACGGGTCATGGTGTTTTCATACAAGTTTATGTCAACAGATATTATATATATATATATATGTAATAACCCGAACTTCCCATATTATATTAATTTTGAAACACTCAATCTTTTATTTTGGGCCGAACCATGAATATAAAGTTGGGTTTAGTTATTGGGTCATAAGTAGAAAGCCCAATACATTGACTAAGTTAATTAGGAGTCCTTTTGAATTAAGGATTTGAGAAACCCTATTAAAATAAATACCCTTCCTAAATCCCTAGCATTATTCCCTACAGTAAAGAAAAAAAAAGAAGAAGAAACGGGAAAAAGGGGAAGGGGCGCCGCAAAGGAGAGCACGGAAAGAGGAAGAGGGCGGCGCTGGGAGTTAACGCAGAGAGAGAGAGATCGGGAGGAAGAAGGAAGAAAGAAAAGAGAATCGTTTCTTAAGGTAAGCTTCAATCCATGTCTTTCTCCCATTGTTGTTAACACTAATATTGGAAATCAATAATAGTTGAACCCTAAAAGTATGAATTAGGGTTTAGTAGTGTGAAATTTAGGAGGAAGAAGATGATGTTTTGGGTGTGGGGTGAGGCGGTAGTGGCGGCTATGGAGTGTGGGTGTGTTCGTTGTTGTTGTGTGTGGTGTGTGCTGCTGGGTTGGTTGTGGGTGCGTGTGATGATTGTGTGGGTGTGTGTGGCAGGCTGTGTGTGTGTGGGTGAGTGTATCAGAATGTGGGTGTACCAGAGTGGGGGGTGCATCAGAGTGTGGGTGTACCAGAGTGTGTATCAAAGTGGTGGGTGTGTCTGTTAGTAGGTGTACTCAGTAAGTGTGTGCAGAAAGTGTGAAATCAGTGTGTGTAATTGGTATAGTGAAATTGAGAGTTGGGGATTGACTAATAAAAACCCTAGGGGTGTTGTAGTCATTCTTAAAGTTATTGGTTAACTAGGAAAGAGGTTATAGATGACTAAACCATGGGGTTAATCGAGTAAAAAGAAGTAAATTGGGACGGAAGTAAAATAGTATTTTTCTCATGTCTAAGGCTAGACTATTTCATGTTGTAGATTGTCCAAGCGGAGTAAAGCGAGCTAGTAGAACACGAAGCTAAGGTAAGGGATTACGCTCTTAGTTGTGTATTGATTCTTTATCCTTTGTTAGGATTCCCAATCTCAGTTTTTATAAAGTAAACTATCTGTGTGGCTAGATAGTCTTTTAATAACTATTCCGTTCTGCGAATTATTCCGTCTCTTGTTATCCACTCTATTGATATTGTTATTGTTCAATAGGGGTATCATGTGTATGATTGATTTTGTAACCTTGGTGTCCAAGTAAGATGTGTATCTTTTAAAAAGTGATCAAGTAAAGTTTGTAAAGTTAAGCTTTGTTTTGTAAAAGCTCTTTAAAGTGAAATTTTGTAATAAGTAAAGTGATTATAGTTATCCATAATCCCGAAACGGATAAGTGGACCCCTTACAGTTATCCATAGTTCTAAGTTGAACATGTGGACCCCTTTTGCGTTGCTTGATGAAGTAACGTAGGTTATCATGATATACCGATTTTGGGTGCGGTCAGTAGAAACCCGAGCCCTGGGTACACGCGTGCTTAATCCCTAAATGAAGTAAAGTAAAGAAAAGTAAAGTTTTGTGAAAAATGTTGTGTTTTGGAAACTGTCTCTGAAGCCACGTGTTTTCAAGAAATGAATTGTGTTCATCAAGTTAAATGTTTTCAAACTGAGAGTTTGTTTGATCATTGAGTTATCCTTTCGTTGTGAATTCTTGTTATCGTTCCTTTCGGTTATCTCCTCTTAGTACCCGAGGAGATTCCGTATGAACTTGCTGAGCATTGTTCGCTCATTCCTTTCATCCTCATTTTTTTTCCAGGTTATAAGTAAGGATATTAAAGGTTACAAGGAATCGTTGGCGTAGAAGCTACTTGCGATTAAAGTTAGTTAGCAGTTATTTGTTTCCGTTAGTTAAGTTAAGTTGAACGTTATTTTTCGTTGTTACCATTCTGAGCTAGTGACTTGTACTAGCCGTTATGGGTTTGATTATTGGTTAATGTTTGAATTGTGGTTAATTGTAACCGTTGGGCATTCTGATTTTGGGAATTTGTCAAGTTAAGTTATTAATTATTAGTTATGAAAGTTGGGGTGTTACAGTTGGTATCAGAGCCCCGGTTTAGGATTACTTGGGAGACTCAGACTTAGAAGTTAAGACTATTGGGAGAAGTAGTACTTAACGATGTTGGGCTTTAGAACTCTGATAAGAACAAAGTATTTTTGGGAAGCACTAATTGAGGAAACCTTCTATTTAGGGAAACCTTCCATTTTGGGAAACTTTCTAAGTCAGGAAACTTTCCTTTCATAGAAACTTACTATTTTAGGAAAGAACCTAAGATAGGATTCCTCAAGGAATATAGAGGAATATAAGTGAACACTTGGGAAGTGTAACTTGAAGGGTTACACTAGAACACTAACCTTTTAAGTTGCTTATGCAAATAATGATTTTGATCCTATATCTTTAGTTATATGATACTGATAGTGGTTATGACTTAATCGAGGTCATGGACGGACATAGACGAAACTCGAAGATGAACTTGAAGTATAGAACGATTAAGCAAAGAGTGATCTAGAGGTATACACTAAAAATCCTGAAGTTGAAAGGATAATTAAAAGCTGAAAAGGCCAAGGTGAGTCTTGCATTGGGAAAATAGATGCGAGATAGAAATGCTTGCTTAGATGCTAGCAAAGAGTTAAAAGAAGTGAAAGAGACTATGAGTCAGAATGAGAGGTACTACCCTGAGGTCAGAGAAGAGGCCTATCAATTGTATTAAGAACTGAAAGAGTTCAAGAAAGAAAGGCTAGAGAGCTTAACCCGAACACACTCATAAGTAATGAAGCACCAAATGAGGAAGAATTGGTAGCTGATGATGAAATCAAGGAAGTAGATATCAACCTTGAAGGCAATGAAGCCAATCGGATTGTAATTGAAGATGGTTAAGAACTGGAAGAAGTACCGGTTCATAGGCCATAGGGAGGTCAAGAGGCTCAAGGAAAGCTTATGTGCTAACTGGAAGGCCTAGGGGTAGACCTAGAAAGAATGTAACCCCATGAGTTATGAGGGAAATAGTCAGTTATTAGTAATTTTCTTAGAAGTTAGTATTCTGTTAGTTCTATTAGTAAAGAACTTAGTTATTGTTTTTAGTTTCGATTTCAGTTAAAATAATAAAAGTTAGTTCAAAGTTGAGTTATTTCTAATCATGTGAAAATATTATTAATTTATGTTTGAATAAATTTAGTGAATGCGTTAAATTATAGTAGTTAGTCCAGTGGGGACGGCCTATAAAAGTATGAAATCGGTCTAGTAAAACGGCTAAGTAGGGTTAAAGGCCTAAAGTAAGGCCGATTCAGTGAAAGGTCTAAAGTAAGACTGATGTGTGAATATGTAAGTGAAGAAATTATAGTCTGTTGAAACGACTAATGAGTGAAAACGGTCTAGTGAAATGACTGTGATATATGACTAAGTCAAGTGAAACGACTTACCAAGGAAGTAATAGTCTTTTGAAATGATCAAAGTGAATAGTTATGGTTTAATGAAACCCAAAGAATCCAGCAAAGTCGACTAATGAAACTAAGTGATGGTCTATTGAATGACCTATGGGAAATGTTAAGGTCTAAAGAGGCGACCAAGGAGTATAGTAAGTTGACTGATGAAACGTGGTATTGTTTATTGAAACGACCATAGGTCTAGTGTTTGACCTTAATTTAATGATTAGTCTATTGAGACGACTTATATGTGTAAATAATGAGTATTGTTAGCATGTGAGTTAACCCAAAGCAAGAAAGCATGGTTCGAGTGAAAATACCATGAGTATTAATTAGTTAGTGGGGCAACCAAGTGTGAACAATAGTGGTCAAGTGAAGCGACCAACGAAAGCGAAAATGGTCTATTGGAAGGACCGGTGAAAATAATAAGGGTCTAGTGGATCGACCAACGATTAGTAAATTAGTCTAGAGAAACGACTACAAAAGTAAGGTTGGGGGACAGGGACGTATGTTCACTAGGGATGCAAAAGCCACGAATGACTTGGTGGCCGGTTCGTTTCAGATCTATTCGCGCAATGTATACGCTTTGATTGATCCTGGTGCCACCCATCCGGTGATTAGTTTCCAAGTTGGCAAAACAGTTGAAACTGATTCCTAAAACGTTAGAAGTACCCTTGATAATTGATACCCCGATTAAAGAGTCGATCCCAGTTACTTCAGTGTTTCAGAGTTGTCTCTAAAGATAGGCGGTAGAGAACTTGAGGTTGATCTTATATGTCTGGATCTCAGTGACTTTGACATCATCTTAGGTATGGACTGGTTAGCTGCGTATCATGCCAAAGTAGATTGCTTTAGAAAGGAAGTGAATTTTGAATTACCTTCCGGAGAAAGATTCTGTTTTCAAGGGTCGAAACCAAGAGTCCGAACGGGTCTGAATTTCCGTAATGAAGGCTCGTAAACTTTTAAGGAAAGGTTGTGAGGGATTTCTTGCGTATGTTGGTGAGACAAACAAGAATGAAGTGACCATCGATTCCCTCTCCGTAGTAAGGGATTTCAAAGATGTTTTCCTTGAGGATTTGCCAGGAATACCGCCAGAACGAGAAGTAGAGTTTTCAATAGATCTAGCACCAGAGACTGCACCAATTTCGAGGGCACCTTATAGAATGGCTCCGCCGGAACTTAAGAAGTTAAAGGAACAGTTACAAGAGTTATTGGACAAGGGTCTGATTAGGCCGAGTGCATCACCATGGGGTGCACCGTATTATTCGTAAAGAAGAAGGATGGGTCGATGAGATTATGTATCGACTACCGAGAGTTAAACCGTGCGACGATTAAGAATAAGTATCAGTTGCCAAGAATCGATGATTTGTTTGACCAACTCCAGGGTGCATGTTATTTCTCTAAGATTGACCTGCGTTCTGGATACCATCAGTTAAGGGTGAAAAAGGAAGATGTGGCAAAAACGGCTTTTAGGACAAGGTATGGGCACTATGAGTTCCTGGTGATGCCGTTTGGGCTGACGAATGCGCCTGTTGTGTTTATGGAGCTTATGAATAGAGTATTTCAAGAGTACTTAGACAAGTGTGTAATAGTATTCATCGATGACATCTTGGTGTATTCGAAGTCAAAAGAGGAGCATGAAGAGCATTTGAAATTAGTATTACAGATTTTGAGGGAGCAAAGGTTGTATGCCAAGTTTAAGAAGTGTGAATTCTGGCTTGAAGAAGTAGCGTTCTTGGGTCATGTGGTATCTAAGAATGGGATAGCAGTTGACCCTGCAAAGGTTGAGGCTATAGTTAATTGGGAGAGACCAACTTGTGTTAGTGAGATAAGGAGCTTTTTGGGTTTAGCAGGGTACTACCGTAGGTTCGTGGAAGGGTTTTCGAAGTTATCTCTACCATTGACCAGGTAACACAAAAGGGACAAGATTTGTGGGTCAGACGATTGTGAGAAGAGTTTTCAAGAATTGAAAGGGCGATTGGTGTCTGCGCCTGTTCTTACGTTACCAACAAGCAGTGATGGCTTCGTGATCTATAGTGATGCTTCATTGAAAGGTTTGGGTTGTGTGTTGATGCAAAATGATAAAGTGGTGGCTTATGCATCTAGGCAACTCAAGAACCACGAGAAAAACTATCCTACCCACGATTTGGAGTTAGCGGCCGTGGTGTTTGCATTGAAAATTTGGAGACACTATTTGTATGGGGTACCATGTGAAATTTACATCGACCATAAAAGTCTTAAGTACATTTTCACTCAGAAAGAGTTGAAAATGAGGCAAAGGAGATGGCTAGAGTTACTTAAAGATTATGATTGCAAAATCTTGTATCATCCTGGGAAGGCCAATAAGGTGGCAGATGCGTTAAGCAGAAAGAACCATGGAACATTAGCGACTATGATTTCTAAGGGGGTAAGTGAATTGAGAGATAATGAAATAGTAAAGCTAGAGGTTAAAGTTAAAGCTATTTGGCTCAGATGAGTGTCCAACCAACACTGTTAGTGAGAATCAAGGAAGCTCAGAATGTGGATGACGAGTTGGAAGCGATTCACAGGTTATCAGTAAGAAGGGAATGGTAGACTTCCGTGTAGCGACGACGGGATCATGAGGCATCGATCAAGGATTTGGGTGCCTAATAATGATAGTATCAAGAGGGAAATTCTTGAAGAAGCTCACTGTTCAAGGTTTTCGGTTCACCCTGGGAGTACTAAGATGTATATGGATCTAAAGGAATCCTTCTGGTGGAACAATATGAAGAGTGAGGTGGCGGAATTCGTTTCTAAGTGTTTGGTGTGTCAGCAAGTGAAAAGTGAACACCAGAAACCCGCGGGACTACTACAATCGTTACTTATTCCCGAGTGGAATGGGAACACATCACTATGGATCTGGTGATTGGACTTCCCAAGACGTTGAAGGGTCATAACGCAATTTGGTTCATAGTGGATAGGCTCACTAAATCGGCTCACTTTCTAGCAATCAAGGTGACTGATTCGTTGGAGAAGTTAGCTAAGTTGTACGTGGATGAGATCGTGAGGTTACATGGATAACCTGTAGTGGTGGTGCCCTAGGCACGTTTAATAAACGTTGTAATTGTTATCATTTATTTCATATCAATAAAGAGATGTTTTGATTATTATTGTTGTTCATGTTTACTTATAATAATCTCCGTCCCTAGTACTTGTTAAGCACTAGTATAAAGGCTAAATGATCATGGGATGATCATGTTAGATTTATGGGTACTTGTTTGGAACAAGGTACTGGACATGACCCGCTTATGAGATTTATGTCATGGTCTATGTCGTACATATATCTCATATTAGTTATGTCATTTGAATCCTTAGACATGAAGTTATTATAGTCTTCCACTTGATGAACATTGTGTTTGACATATTCAAACGCTACCTTAACACGGTAGTTATAAAGGGTATGATTGGCATAATCGGATTCACGTAGGGAAGAATAATAAGCTAAATGGATTTGTCCCTCCTCGGAGAGATGTCAAGCTTGGGCCTCTCGTAGGAATGATGTTGATGAAATGTTCGGCCGGACTCAAATGAATTGATTGGATCAATGTCATTTGGATTATCAACATATTCGGAATCGAGAAAGTATTGAACAAAACAAGTTGACTCTTTGACCATGACTTGTGTTCAATGACATCGTGGACAAAGGGATTGTGACATATTCTTAGAGGAATGCGAACTTGTATCTAGTTATACTAATTGGGTAGGTATGACGGTTTGCTAGAAAATCATATCTTATGGTTTCATGTTTGAACCCATTGCCAACTTAGTATAATCCTAGAGGGTCACACACAATAGAACGAATCTTAAAAGGACTATATTGGAATTTTGGAAATTCTGGACATTCTGAGAAGTGGGCGACCGCACAGATGGACTGGGGGCGGCCGCACACTTAGCTATTTTTTGTACCAGTTTTGTTTCAGATAGTTGTGCGACCGCACAGTGGTTTGGGCGGCCGCACAGTACTGTCGGGTGGCAGATTCCTAATTTGATTAGGAAACGAATTTTGGACGGATTTTGACACAAGTTTCCTATTTGGAATAGGTCATACTTGTGTATAAAAGACAAAATTCGGCCAGCACTCAAAGCTAATAATTTTGTGAGTCTCAAAGAGTTTGAGAAAGAGCTTATTTTGTTCCAAGACATTCTTGGTTGAGGAACAAAATAATACACAAAATAAATTCCATATAGTTCTTTTGATTGTGAAAAAGTGTTTCACAATTTGGTCTAGCAACCAAGATCAAAGAAGCTCCTTTGATATTCGTTCGAAGTGTGGATACCGCTAGAGGGTGAAAATCATCATCTTCAAAGTTCGTGTTCAAGCTTTGTGATCGTGATCAAGTCTTCAAACTCCACCAAAGACCAAGAGAATTTGATAGCCATCAAGGGTTAGTTTATTCCTCTATTTTATATTGTATTTGATTTAGTCATATGAACGGATCCATGGCTTTGGGTTTCAAAATTTTAAATGCTAAATTCCGCTGCGCATGTTTGATCGAAACCCAACAGTGGTATCAGAGCCCCGTTCATGTTGATTAATTCAATACTTGGATCATGTTATGTGTATGTAAATTGTTTATGTGCCTTGCATGATTTGAATATTGGAATATATGTTGTTTATGTGTTATGTGATTTTATGTGGTTTATTGTTTTGCAACTTTAATCGCACGATTCAATCGCAATAAATAAATTATGGTGGATTCGGAATTGTTGATTATTAATTTTGATTGGATCAAAGTTTTAATAATCGGGGAACAACGATTTTGAGACAAAATTTTCGAACTTGAAAATTCTGCACATTCTGATGGTACTGGGCGACCGCACAAAACGCCTTGGGCGGCCGCACAGTTTTGGGCGACCGCACAAGGTTTTGGGCGGCCGCACAAGTTGATCAGAAGGTCTGATTTTGGTTGAAAACCAGAATCTGGAATTTTTCGAAAAGATTCAACAAAACCAGTAACAGAACCAGTCCAGACTTGCTGATCTGGAATGGGTTTTGGGTAGTTGGTTTGTGTGTGGATCTTGGGGTTTGATTTTCCTATTTGTTTTAGTCTTGTGATTCCTAGATTGGTTCAAGTTTTGGATGGCTAATCTGCGTTCATCGAGATTGTGTTTCCCAAAATTGATCGCAATCAAAGTTTCAAAGATAAAACGAAGTTAGAATTATGAAGAGTTCATAATTGCTAAAATTGAGAAACAAAGTTCTTGATTCAAAGTTTGGAGATCCATGTGGAATTGTGAATGCAATTGGCCTACGTTCATCGAGACCATCTATTGCTTAGTTTCGGCCACATGGACTACTTTCTTGGTTTCTTGAATTAGTGCGGGATTGTGGTTGCCTAATGGCTTAGTTCGACCGCACTTATTGTTGTCTTGATTTGGAGATAATGACCAAAGTTGAAATAGTCTCATCCTCATAATTATAGAGAAACTAATGACACATAAATACCATGCTTAAATTAATGAGATTAATTTAGTGGCTAAACTTGATGTGTAACATGTTTATATTATGTGCTCATAAATGTGTTATATGCTATATGTGATGAACCTTCAAAGAAAGTTTTAAGTCTTTTTGCCATGCCATGATTAAAACACTTGTTATACATGAGTGATTTAATGTAGATTCGCCCTAGCGAGATGCATTAAATTTGTTTATGTATGAGCAAGATAGATAGTGTGGGCACGCCCTAGCGGGACACATTAACTATGCGTTTAAAATGGTTAGACTTAATTGGGCGTCAAAACAGTTTTGGGCCTAGGCAAAGATGAGGTTTAACATGCTTTTTGAAATTGGATTTCTTAAAGAATCTCATAAAAGGAACTAAGAATCATATGAGATATGATTGACAAGAGTTGTCTACCTAATTAATTTGATTTTGTGTAATCCGCCTTAGCGGACTTGAAATTAAATTAAAGTTGGATCTTAACCCATTAAATTATATTATACATTGGGTGTATATGAAGGTTATATAATTTAGTGGGAGTATTTTGTTTGAAAATACATTATTATCTCTTTAATGAAATCGGTACTTATTAAATTTTGGAAATTTTGCATATTTGTAGATAATGACTAATAACACTCAATCAATGTCGTTGCGATCGATCCTTGAGAAGGATAAGCTCGAAGAGAATGGTACCAACTTTATGGATTGGATCCGTAGCATAAGAATCGTTCTTAGGCAAGAAGATAAGTTGTACATTCTCGATGGGCCTCCTCCGCTGAACCACCGCCTACTGCCCCTAGGGTAGAAAGAGACAATTACAAGAAACATCGTAATGATTCTAGAGATGTAAGTTGTCTCATGCTTGCTGCTATGTGCTCAAAACTCCAACAAAGTTTGGAACATTTGGAAGCCTATGAGATAGGCGTGGAGTTGAGAACCATGTTTCAAGAGCAAGCTAGGCAAGAGAGGTACAAGACCATTGTTGCATTCACTACTAGTAAAATGAATGAAGGGCAACAAGTGAGTCCTCACTTTCTTAAATGAAAGGTTATGTAGAGCACCTTGAGAAACTTGGCTATCCAATCCCATTGGAGCTAGCCACGGATCTCATTCTTAATTCATTGCCTAAAATTATAATCAGTTTGTAATGAATTATAACATGCATGGAATGGATAAGAATCTCTCTGAGTTGCATGGATGCTCAAAACTGCAGAGATGAAAATTGTGGAGAAAGGTTCTCCCGTGCTCTTGGTTCATGATGGGAAGAAACCTGGTGCCAAAGGCAAGGGTAAGGCAAAAGTTGTCAAACCCAAGATAAGCAAGGCAAAGGTTGCCAAGGCTTCTGAGGCAAAACCGATTCACAAAAGGATGCAATGTTTCCATTGTCAAGAAATTGGTCATTGGAAACGTAATTGCAAGGCTTTCTTGGAAGAGCAAAAGAAGAAGAAGAGCAGCAAGGCTGCGTCGACTTCAGGTATCTATATGATAGATATTCTCCTTTCTACCACTGATTCTTGGGTATTGGATACCGGATGTGGTTCTCACATTTGTCTAAATGTGCAGGGACTAAAGAATAGGAGACTGCTTAAAGAAGGTGAAGTAGATCTACGTGGGGAAATGGAGCAAGAGTTGCTGCATTAGCCGTAGGGACTTATGAAGTCACTTTACCTTCCGGATTAATTCTTGTTTTGAACAATTGTTATTATGTTCCGGATTTAAGCAGAAATATTATTTCAATTTCTTGTTTGGATAATGAAGGTTTTAAGTTTCTTATTGAGAATAAGAAATTTTCTATTTATTTAAATGATGTGCTTTATGGTATTGCTAATTCATTTAATGGCCTTTATATCTTGGATGTCAAGAATGAAAATAATGTCTATCATGTAAATAAGAAATCTAAACCTAATGATGTAAATCATACTTATTTGTGGCATTGCCGTCTTGGTCATATTAATGAGAAGCGTATCTCAAAACTCCATGGGGACGGACTTTCGGGTTCATGTGACTTAGAGTCATATGATACTTGTGAGTCGTGTCTTCTTGGAAAAATGACTAAGACACCTTTTACCAAGTTGGGTGAAAGGGCAAGCGACTTATTGGGGTTGATACATTCCGATGTATGCGGACCATTAAGTAGCAATGCTAGGGGAGGATTTCAATACTTCATAACCTTCACTGATGATTATAGCAGATTTGGGTATGTTTACCTAATGAAACATAAAAGTGAAGCATTTGAGATATTTAGAATATTTCAAAATGAAGTAGAAAAACAACTTGGCAAAAGTATAAAGGCACTTCGATCGGATCGTGGTGGTGAATACTTGAGTCAAGAATTTGATGATCATCTAAAGAATTGTGGAATAGTTTCACAATTGACTCCACCGGAACACCACAATGGAATGGTGTGTCTGAGAGGAGAATCGGACTTTGTTAGACATGGTTCGATCAATGATGAGTCAAGTTGATCTTCCAATATCCTTTTGGGGTTACGCCCTAGAAACCGCTGCTTTCACACTAAATCAAGTTCCAACTAAATCGGTTCCAAAGACTCCATATGAGATGTGGAGTGGAAAGAAACCTAGTTTATCTTTCATGAGGATTTGGGGTTGCGAAGTTTATGTCAAGAGACTTATCTCTGACAAACTAGCACACAAATCTGATAAATGTATTTTCGTGGGATATCCTAAGGAAACTAAAGGATATTACTTTTACAACCTAGAGGACAACAAAGTGTTTGTTGCCCGAACTGGTGTCTTTCTAGAGAAAGAGTTTCTCTCCAAAGAAATCAGTGGGAGTAAAATAAATCTTGAAGAAATTCGAGACCCAGAAAATAACATTGAACCAATAGTGGAACAAGAACAAGAACCACAAGGAATTGTGGAACCTGTTCAAAATACACAAGCATCTCGCAGATCTAGTAGGTTACGATCCGAGCCCGAGAGATATGGATTTCTCGTAACGGATAGTAATGAGGTAGAAATCATTGAGAATGATGAACCGTCAACCTACCAAGAGGCGATGTCTTCTCCTGATTCGGACAAGTGGCTTGGAGCCATGGAATCCGAATTGCAATCCATGCAAGACAATCAAGTTTGGAATTTGATTGATGCGCCCGAAGGTGTAAAAACCATAGGATGCAAATGGGTCTTCAAGAAGAAGACTGACATGGATGGGAAGGTGCATACTTACAAAGCTAGGCTTGTAGCGAAGGGTTATAGGCAAGTTCATGGTATTGACTATGATGAGACCTTTTCACCCGTAGCAATGATCAAGTCTATAAGAATTTTGCTTGCCATTGCCGCATATCATGACTATGAAATATGGCAGATGGACGTCAAAACCGCTTTCCTGAATGGAAAACTACAAGAGGATGTGTATATGACACAACCAGAAGGTTTTGAACAAATTCTAAGGTATGCAAATTGCAGAGATCCATCTATGGATTGAAGCAAGCTTCTAGGAGTTGGAATCTCCGTTTTGATGAATCGGTCAAAGAGTTTGGTTTCATCAAGAACGAAGATGAGCCTTGTGTATACAAGAAGATTAGTGGGAGCATAGTGCTTTTCCTTGTTTTATACGTGGATGACATATTGCTCATTGGAAACGACATTCCTACACTTCAGTCTGTGAAGACTTGGTTAGGAAAGTGCTTCGCAATGAAAGATATGGGTGAAGCCGCATATATTCTTGGCATTAAGATCTATAGAGATAGATCAAGGAGGCTACTTGGTTTAAGCCAAAGTACATACATTGACAAGGTCATTAGAAGATTCCGTATGGAAAATTCTAAGAGAGGCACCTTGCCCGTGTTACATGGAGTTTCTCTAAGCAAGACTCAATGTCCTAAGACAAAAGATGAGCGTGAGAAAATGAATGATGTTCCATATGCTTCGGCAATTGGGTCCATCATGTATGCCATGATTTGTACTAGGCCGGATGTATCTTATGTTTTGAGCATGACAAGTAGATACCAATCCGACCCTGGCGAAAATCACTGGATAGCTGTAAAAGCGATTCTTAAGTACTTGAGAAGGACTAAAGACTCGTTTTTGGTCTATGGAGGAATGGAAGATGATCTCGTTGTAAATGCTTACACGGATGCAAGCTTCCAAACTGACAAAGATGATAGCCGATCGCAATCGGGTTTTGTGTTTATGTTAAATGGTGGAGCTGTAAGCTGGAAGAGTTCCAAGCAAAGTACAACCGCTGATTCTACAACAGAAGCTGAGTATATTGCTGCATCGGATGCTGCAAAGGAAGCTGTTTGGATTAAAAAGTTCATAACTGAACTTGAAGTGGTTCCTAGCAGTGCTAATCCAATAGACCTTTATTGCGATAATAATGGTGCTATTGCTCAAGCAAAGGAACCAAGAGCACATCAGAAATCCAAACACATACTTAGGCGTTTTCATATCATTCGAGAGATCGTTGATAGGGGAGACGTAAATATATGCAGAGTACCTACTGATGACAATGTTGCGGACCCACTAACAAAGGGACTTCCACAAGCTAAACATGATGGTCATGTTAGGTCCATGGGTATTAGATACATGGGAGATTGGGCCTAGGGCAAGTGGGAGATTGTTAGTGGTGGTGCCCTAGGCACGTTTAATAAACGTTGTAATTGTTATCATTTATTTCATATCAATAAAGAGATGTTTTGATTATTATTGTTGTTCATGTTTACTTATAATAATCTCCGTCCCTAGTACTTGTTAAGCACTAGTATAAAGGCTAAATGATCATGGGATGATCATGTTAGATTTATGGGTACTTGTTTGGAACAAGGTACTGGACATGACCCGCTTTATGAGATTTATGTCATGGTCTATGTCGTACATATATCTCATATTAGTTATGTCATTTGAATCCTTAGACATGAAGTTATTATAGTCTTCCACTTGATGAACATTGTGTTTGACATATTCAAACGCTACCTTAACACGGTAGTTATAAAGGGTATGATTGGCATAATCGGATTCACGTAGGGAAGAATAATAAGCTAAATGGATTTGTCCCTCCTCGGAGAGATGTCAAGCTTGGGCCTCTCGTAGGAATGATGTTGATGAAATGTTCGGCCTGACTCAAATGAATTGATTGGATCAATGTCATTTGGATTATCAACATATTCGGAATCGAGAAAGTATTGAACAAAACAAGTTGACTCTTTGACCATGACTTGTGTTCAATGACATCGTGGACAAAGGGATTGTGACATATTCTAAGAGGAATGCGAACTTGTATCTAGTTATACTAATTGGGTAGGTATGACGGTTTGCTAGAACCTAATCATATCTTATGGTTTCATGTTTGAACCCATTGCCAACTTAGTATAATCCTAGAGGGTCACACACAATAGAACGAATCTTTAAAAGACTATATTGGAATTTTGGAAATTCTGGACATTCTGAGAAGTGGGCGACCGCACAGTATGGACTGGGCGCCGCACACTTAGTCTATTTTGTACCAGTTTTGTTTCAGATAGTTGTGCGACCGCACAGATGGTTTTGGGCGGCCGCACAGTACTGTCGGGTGGCAGATTCCTAATTTGATTAGGAAACGAATTTTGGACGGATTTTGACACAAGTTTCCTATTTGGAATAGGTCATACTTGTGTATAAAAGACAAAATTCGGCCAGCACTCAAAGCTAATAATTTTGTGAGTCTCAAAGAGTTTGAGAAAGGGCTTATTTTGTTCAAACATTCTGGTTGAGGAACAAAATAATACACAAAATAAATTCCATATAGTTCTTTGATTGTGAAAAGTGTTTCACAATTTGGTCTAGCAACCAAGATCAAAGAAGCTCCTTTGATATTCGTTCGAAGTGTGGATACCGCTAGAGGGTGAAAATCATCATCTTCAAAGTTGTGTTCAAGCTTTGTGATCGTGATCAAGTCATCAAACCTCCACCAAAGACCAAGAGAATTTGATAGCCATCAAGGGTTAGTTTATTCCTCTATTCTTATATTGTATTTGATTTAGTCATATGAACGGATCCATGGCTTTGGGTTTCAAAATTTTAAATGCTAAATTCCGCTGCGCATGTTTGATCGAAACCCAACAATACCGGTCTCTATAGTGTCAGACCGAGATGCGAGGTTCACATCAAATTCCTGGAAGAGTTTACAGAAA
>JAOWBW010002590.1:0-66568 GCA_026119855.1 Campanula takesimana
TGGTAAGTAGTGGTAGGGGCCTAAGTGTAACATTTGGAATATTTAATTACTCCCCTCACCTCCTTCCCCTCCCCTCATCTTTCTCACTCCCAGCTCTCTCTTTCTCTCTCTCTCTCTCCTCCATTGAAGGTAAGAAAGCTCTCCCCTTCTCTCTTCTTTTTAGTCATCTTCCTTTCTTCTTTTCTTATTTCTCATTTTATGAAAATGCTTAGATCGTTGAGGTGGTCGTTTAGAGCCAAGAAAATCTTGATTTGGAGAACTTTGATTTCGGGCCATGTAAGTTGCTTTTCCCCCATTTATGCTAAAATTGTTCATCTTTAGCTCATTTGATGATCTAGTTGGGATATATGTGCTTCTTGGTTTGATTTAGAATTTATTTGCATTTTATCCATTTTTATGAGATTTTGGTTTGTGATTCATATCTTGGCTTGGATTGTTTAGATAGTGATATATAGCCATTTATAGGTTTATATGTTGTTCTAGTACATTGGTATACTTACTAGAAGCATTGATTTTGGTTTGGTTGTGTAGACACCCCGCCTTGGACCGCTCACCCATTTCACATTTGATTTTGTGTTTCTCCCCATTCTAAGTGTTTCTCGTTAGTTTCTGTCACTTCCGTTAAGTTCCTGACTGACTTCGTTAAGTCCAGGGACTAAACTGAATGACAGGCTGCTTTCTATAGTCCATTCTGTCAAAATTGCCTTTCTCTGAGTCGCAGCGCCTCCGACCACTAGGAGCCAGGCGTGCGCGCCTCCCGCCCCCAAAGCAGGAAGCGCGCGCCTCTGGGCGTCAGTTACAGATTTCTGGCCAGGATTCCTCCCTCCATTGCTCAATTTACAGGATTTTCCCGGGAAGGATTTCTTGGTGACTGAGTTTTGGCACCAAAAACACACCCCTCTTTCACCTATAAAACCTCTCTTTACCTCATTTTTCAAGGATCGAAAAATCATCGAAAACTTGGACCAAAAATTGAACTTACAAAAACTATACCCAAAATCACTTTTTAAAGTTCTCCAAGGATTTCATCAAGAAATATTTGAAGGTCTTCAAAATTGTAGGTAAAAGTCCATCTTTTCCTTCCTTTTCTACTTCATCTCCTCTCTCTTTTTTACTTTAATCAAATGTGCAATCACCCAAATCATTTTGGGACATGACTCTATGATCACCTCATCTCATTGAGGTTGGTTAAGGAGTTTATCTCCTACATTCAAAACTCTATTTTAAACCCCCTTTTCATGACTTAAAGAAGAAGAAAAGAAACATTTTCATTCATGTAGATTTTGATCAAGCAAGACCAACTTTAGTTGGCGCGATGGGTGTTTCGGTACTTCCCATCTCGTATCTAACCCCGAACCTCAAAACAAAGAATCTCTGTTTTTGTAATCAAACTTAGGCTACAATCTATAGTTTTTCTTATATGTTCCTCAAAACATAGGTGGCGACTCTAAAAACAAGTTAGACATCCTAGGATAACACCGCGCGCTCCAGCCTAAGGCCATGGTCACCCCCGGGTATCTACAGTGGCGACTCTGCTGGGGACTTAATTGAGGGTTAAACTTGCATTCTGATCAAAATCTACATCTTTTCTGGGCATTCTTGTTCTGATGGGGGAGGCGCGCGCGTCTGGCCTTTTAAGCCTAAGGCGCGCGCATCCCGCATCAAGAACCAGAATCGCCCACTTCTTCATATTCTTCATCTCTTCTTTTCTTGTCATTCTGCACTAATCACTTCTGCGGGGTTACAATATGAACATGGACCAGGGCAATCCCCTGAGTCCAAAGTCTGACATTCTGACAGGTGTGCCCCAGAAGCGCGCCCTCCCATACGCATTGCGCCATGCGCGCGCGTCCCACATCAGCACTCAGAGGCGCACGCTTCTGGGTTGGTTTCCAGAACAGAAATATGTTTCAGTGACTGAGCAGAACAGTGGGGTGTGGGCACAGTTGCCTGCATCAGAACAGAATTGAAACCCTCGGACTGTTTTAATTTTGTGTTTTATTTACCCGGTCACACGGGTGATTCGGGAGTTGTAATTTTATGTGCTTATGTGTTTTTGTGTGTTTTTCTTTCTTTTCAAAAAAAAAAAAATAAATAAAATTTTTTTGTCACTTGTTAGACCTCACACTACATGCACATATTCCTATGAACTGCTCACTATCGAGTCGCACAAGTCCAACCCCAAACCCGTCGAGGCCCGTCCTAGAAAGTTTCAAGCTCCACCAGACCTTGGCTCTTTCGAAGCGGTAAACCTCAGCCCGTGGCGTAGTTCAAGACTACATGCCGGGGGTGACCTTTGAGCCTCATATTCAAGCCGAGCACAAACCACACAAATTCTAGTTAGGGTCTAACACTCCGTGACTCAAGTCGGTTTCCATGTACCGAGATTTCCCTAAACTAATGTCTTCAAATCATACGTGCCAACTTACTGAAATGATGGACGCAATAAAAATCCGTCCCCAAAAGTGGTTATTTTGGACGAAAATAAAATCCGTCCCCGCATGTATGCTTTACTACATTAATTTAGTTTAATCCCGACACATGTAGGATTCACAAGCGCGATGGGATCCGATGAGTATATGGGACCGCGAGATGGTCTATATACTAGTGTGACGATTCCATTATTTTCTTAGAAACCCCAAAGGGATTCATTCCCTCCGACTTATAAAAAAAAAAAAAAAGAGTCTTTTCTTATGTGGTTCGAGTCGTGTGCCCAACTGTGTGTTCTAAGTCTCTTCATGGACCGCAAGTGTTACTCAAGACTGACAAGGGCCTCTTCTGCAATATAGGTTCAATTGGTACTTACAAAGTCTACCGGGATTCAACAAATCGGTTAGTCCGTGAAGAGATCACTCCAACAGCTCCGACATCAACCATGACCGGCAGCAGCAACACCATGTCTCTCGAACAGCTCTCAACATATGGGTCCACTCCTCCAGAGCAAGTCTCCACC
This sequence comes from Campanula takesimana, assembly GCA_026119855.1. Classification (NCBI taxonomy): domain Eukaryota; kingdom Viridiplantae; phylum Streptophyta; class Magnoliopsida; order Asterales; family Campanulaceae; genus Campanula; species Campanula takesimana. Next base: position 2,954 of record JAOWBW010002590.1, read on the forward strand.
CTTAACAAGGAGGCACAAAGCAAAGACGACATTTGGCAATCCCACCCGACAGCCAAAGGGAGGCCCATGAGGCCGAAATGGAGCTAATGAAAGAAAAGCTCACCACCTTGCCAAGGGAAAGAACAAGAACAATGATGATGAATCCGAATGGACCGAGGGTTGGTTCAAGAGTCCTTATGTCAACACCCGCACCAAGAAAATGGGGGACCAAGTTCCGAGAACCAATGAGCCCAAAATGGTGGATTCTATCATGGCCTACATCTACCAAAAGTTCAATGGGCTCACATGGGAAAGGCTCCGACACAAGCCTTTATCAATCATCCATCCTCATGAGTACTATGGCCGCTCTTCCCGATAAGTTCAAGATGCCCGACATAAGCAAATTCAAGGCAACTCTTGTCCTATGGCTCACATTGAGACTTATATTTGGGCAATGGTTCCAAAGAAGGTCTCCCCCAAGGTGATGGCTCAATGCTTTCCTCTCACTCTCGAGGGGGCGGCAAAAGATTGGTATGCTACTCTCCCGCTCACTGTCCGTCTTGATTGGGACTCCGCCATGCTTGCCTTCAAGAACCAATACCAAGGCAACACCACTCACCGGCCCACAAGGAAAGAGCTAGAGAACACTACTCAACGAGACAATGAGTCCTTCATCGACTTCACAAGGAGATGGAATGACAAACTCTCTGAAATTGTTGAGAGGCCGAACACAAAGAGCAAATGGCCATATTTCTCAGTGTCTCAAGATTGATCTCCGCACTCACCTAAGTGGGGCTTGCTACTCCGACTTCTCCCAAATGTATGAGGCGGGGGTACGCATGGATGACTTGCTCAAGGAGATTAAGAAGACCACTCCTTCTTACCGCTACAAGGCCGCTTCCAACTCCAAAAAAGAGGCCTCGGTCAACGCCGTCACTATTGACAAGGGGAATTACAAAAAGGTTCCTCCACCTCAAGGGAAGAAGTCCCGAAGTGACCGTGTTTACACGCCTCTCCAAGGCATGACTCAAACCGAAGTGTTCGAGGTCCTCAAGGCAAAGGGTCAAATCACACCCGTACAAGGGTACCAACCCAAGACGATCAACTCCAATCATGCTCACCACAAATATTGTGGCTACCACCAATATAGTGGCCACACCACCGAGGATTGCTTCATTCTCCGCAATGTCATTCAAGATCTCATAGATAAGAAAGAATTTGTAGTGACTAATGACGAGCATGTCAATGTAATAGAGATAGGAGAATTTGAGGGGACCACCCATTCAATCCCAATTGTGAATGGGGGCCCCAATATTATGAATGAAACTTGACAATTCTTGTTATGTAGTGACTTACGATGAGGTAATGAGGGGAGTACTAGAGAATAGGAAAAAGAAGCAAGATGGGAACGTCAACATGCTAACTCGATCCGGCCGAGTCATAGCAAGCAACCCTTCCACTTCCGCACCGAGCTCCTCTTCTCAAAAGCCGCAAGCTCACAACGCTCCCGAAGATCCTCTACTTGTCCAACTCAAGAAAACTCAAGCCAACATCTCTATTTGGGACCTCATTGCATCCTCAAAGAAACACCGAGATCTTGTCATCCGCAATCTCGATGATACATCAGTTTCTCCCGATACTACTCCCGAGGACCTCACAGCAATGATTGGTCACATTCACTTTGGCAACGTCATCACCTTTGCCGATATGGACCTTCCACCGTTTGGTTCTAACCACAACGAAGCCATTTACCTCAAGGTACGAGCAAGGGGGAGGCCCGTCTCAAGAGTCTTAGTGGACGGTGGTTCTGTCGCGACCCCGGACCCCGCGGGCCCGAGACCGCGATCTGGACGTCGACTCTAAAACCAAAACTCAGAAATACCAGAGTTAAAAATTTCATTTGATGCCAAAAGGTAGAGATCCAAAGTTTTACAAAACCAAGTTTGATAAAGAAAATCAATTACAACTATCTAAACTTCCACAAGTTTATGCCCAACAAAATACAATTACAATTCTTAGTGACGTCATTGTTTGGTACAACTACCCCAAAATGGTTACACATTTACATAATGTAAACCAACCTATATCAACCTTCCCCAAAAGACTGGATCCACACTCGACGTCCTCAATCTCGTGATCAGCGAGACTAATCCTTAGCACCTGGGGGGGGGGGGGTTAAGGAAAAACAAAGATAAAAGGAAAGGGGGTGAGATAAATCTCAATAAGTTACTAATGCAACTACATGACATGCTATGATGCAAGATGCAATATGCAATAAGCAATAATAAATATCACACAGCACATAGCATTTATCACATAACAGATAGCAGCGGAAATAAACACATAACAAAGGATATAGCCAAGGTTTTCCAAACTGGTACATCCAAATAAAGGATCGCTGCGCAACTTCAATAATCAACAAATCATTATCTTCATAATAGCACAAAAGCCGAAGAGAAATCCCGGTACCGGAACCAATAACAAGTAATGTGCCACAAAGGGCGGGAGCCATGCCACAAAGTCATGCTCCAAACGTCTCAACCAAGGCCTATCTGGAAGAGGAAAATAAGGGCAAAACAATGGTCGACACCATAATGGACTTGGCCGGTGCCATCACAATATCTCACATCGCCCGACACAACCACAAATACCAGCTGGACTTTCAAATAACTGCTAAGTAATAAAATACTAGCACGATAAACAACAAGGATTCCAAAGTAGAGAATCATACCAAATAATCACCAAGAAGATGAAATGAACCAACAATACACCATAAAAGTGCTCCAAAATCCCAATTAACAATTAATGAATTTCAAACGAAAACTTGATCACAATGGACCCAATTCTATCACTAAGTGTACTACAATGTTTACTAGGGTCGACTAGAAGGACACCCAAGACTTAGACCAAACGCATCCTTCATTCACACAATTTCAACAAATGTAAATTTTCAGGGGTTCTGTGCGGCCGCCCAAAGTGGGATGTGCGGTCGCCCAAAAGGCCTCAAAACAAGAACAAAAGCTTTCAGAAAGATGCGCGGTCGCCCAGGAAATTTTGTGCGGCCGCCCAAGCTTCTGAATTTCCAGAAATCGGGAAGAACAACATGGGTTCTTCCATTTTCAAACCCAAAACACATTCAACCCAAAATCCAACCTTCCAACTCACATACTAATGTACCAAAACAACCAATAAGTCTAAAAAGACTCAAACAACAACATTTAACAATCAAAATCAAGAATCAAACCCAACATTCAAGATTTCACCATTTTTGATCAAAACCCAAAATAAATTCCCAATAAATTGCAAACTCGACCAAACTTCAAATATAACACATCAAACATTATCTAAACATGATATGAACAATTTAGCATCAAAATGGGGGAAAAGTAACTTACTTGAAATTTCTCAAAGTTGATGGATTTCAAATCTTTTTGATTCTACGCGATCCTATCGACGATCTAAACAATGTTCACGTTTTAAGAAATGAATAATAATGAGAGGAAGAAGGAGTAAATGAAAAAAGAAGATAGAGAAAGGAAAAATCACCAAAGCTAGAGAGAGAGAGAGTTGTGTGCTGGGAAGAAGAATGAGTGAGGGAGGAGGTGAGGGAGGTGAGGGGAGTAGGGGGAAATAATTCAAACATTTACACTTAGGCCCCCTCTCTCACACTACACACAAATACTACACTCCCAACTAACAATTAAGACTCAATACTCCCACACTAGCCCAAATGACCCAAATAAAATGCTAGGCATAAATATTATAACACATAAATTGCACACATAATTATTTAAATAAATAATAATTTAAATAAATAAATAAGCAAATAATTAAAAAAAAATCATTTAATTACTAATAAAATAGAGCCTAGATTTCGGGTCGTGACAGGTTCCGCACTCAATCTCATGCCTGGTAGAATCATGGGCATATTGGGGCTTAAGGATTCTGATTTGAAGCCTCTACTCAAGTAATCCAAGGTTATGACAGCACCGCCCGTACAGTCATGAGTATGATCGAGATAGACATTGAGTTTGGGAGCATGGTCATGTCCGTTCCATTCCAAGTGCTCGATATCCCGGCCTCGTTCAACTTACTGTTGGGTAGACCATGGATTCACAGTGCTAATGCCGTACCGTCAACTCTCCACCAATGTGTCAAGATCCGAAATGGTGATGAAATAGTGACCGTAATGGCTGAAAACATCACTATCCACAGAAAAGGTGAGCCCGTCCACCAAGTTCAGCATGGTCTACCAGACTCCACTCTCTCCGGCGTCTCAATCAACGCCATTGATAAAGAAGGGGGAAACGGATCATGGACCCCCAGCAATCACAAAGTCCTCCGCATGATGAGGAATATGGACTACTTCCCTGGTTTAGGCTTAGGGAAATATCAGCAAGGAATCCTACATCCCGTGCAAGTCCCATTTGTCAAGAACACATTCGGTTTGGGGTACGAGCCTTCCGAAGAAGACTTGAAGCAAGAACAAGCGATCAAGAACGAAAAGTCCCAAGCTCGTAAAGAAGGCCGTCGGTATGAAGTCCCTAACCTAAGGCCTTACCGCAAGACGTTGAATGGTTATTTTGTCCGCCAAGGGGAAGACGTTCCATACATGATCTTTCCCGAGCCGTGGGTTAACAATAAAGGTATCAAAAAGCCCGGCCTCGAAATCTTCTCCGATTGTGAGATCCAGATATCCTAAAGGGAACCAACTACCATGTCGCCCCGTGAATGGTGGGGAAGGAAGATGACTATAGAGTCCGAGACAGAAATCACCGTGGGGGAAGAACTGACAGATTTAGCCTCCATGTTCGAAGAGCTTGCCGTAATGAATGAATGCCAAGTCAACGCCATCCATGACACCGTCATCATGAACGAAACTATCAATGAGATCCCGCCAAGCTCCGAGCCGATCAACAATTGGTATTCAACAAAAGGGCCCGTGGTATCCGAGGAATTCTTAGTCCAAAAAATGGGTTGCATACCCCGCACAGCAACAAAGGAAGAGCAGCTCACACTTACTTTCGAGTCCGGGAGTGTCTCTAATACCCTCACCCAAGAGGATTTGGAGGCCATAGCCGAGCGTGTGTTTCCTTTCTTTGCTAATGAAAAATTTGATATTTCTGAGTACCCTGAGATTGCAAACATAAATGATGAATGATGAATTACTAATAATGAACTTAACAACAAGTTAATAACGATTCAAATTATGATGAAATAGACCACGAAAACACAACATACTTAAATGAACTTGCTCAACAAGTCCGTAGTCGTGGCGAGAATGGTCCAAAGGCTGACGAAGAATTGCACGTTGTTAATCTGGGTACCAAAGAAGAGCCAAAAGAAACCAAGATTGGAAGCTTCTTCAAGGGGGACGACAAAGACAGGTTGACTGCATTACTACAGGAGTTCGTGGATGTGTTCGCATGGTCATACAAAGACATGCCGGGTTTAGACAGAAAGGTAGCGGAGCACAGGATTCCGATCAGAGAAGATGCCAGGCCAGTAAAGCAGAAGCTCAGGAAGATCAAGCCAGAATGGTGGTCTCTGCAGGTCAAAGAAGAGATTGAGAAGCTCCTCAGTGTGGGTTTCATCAAGGTTATCGAGTATCCGACATGGTTAGCCAACATTGTGACAGTCAGGAAGGCGAACGGCAAGGTTCGAGTTTGTGTAGACTTCCGGGATTTAAACAAAGCTTCCCCAAAGGATGATTTTCCACTCCCTAATATCGACATGCTAGTCGACTCCACTGCTGCCTACGAGGTCCGCTCATTCGTGGATGGGTTCGCTGGGTACAATCAGATTCTCATGGCCGAGGAAGATCAACATAAGACAGCCTTCACAACACCGTGGGGTACCTTTTGCTACACAGTCATGCCATTTGGGTTAAGAAATGCTGGGGCTTCCTACCAAAGAGCCGTGACAGACTTGTTCCACGATATGATTCACAAAGAAATCGAGGTCTATGTGGACGACATGATCATTCACTCCAAAGGAACCGATGGTCAACACCTGATCGATCTCCGCAAGTTCTTCGAAAGGCTTCGTCAACACAAGATGAGGCTCAACCCTGCAAAGTGCACATTCGGGGTTATCCGAGGCAAAGTTCTTGGTTATATGGTCACTGAAAGGGGAATCGAAGTAGACCCCTCCAAAATCAAGGCAATCATTGACATGCCTCCTCCAAAGACGGAGAAAGAGATTAAAGGTTTCATGGGCAGACTACAATACATCAGTCGGTTTGTGCACCAACTCACTTCCATGTGCGAGCCAATCTTCAAGTTACTCAAGAAGAATGTGGCTCTAGAATGGACCGACGCGTGCCAAGAAGCCTTCGATCAAGTGAAGCATTACTTGACGTGCCCTCCTGTTCTAGTTCCGCCACACAAGGAGAAACCTCTGTTACTTTATCTCACTGTCAATGATGAAGCCCTAGGGGCTATGTTAGCACAAGAGCAACGAGAGTCCACAAAGGAGAACGCCATTTATTTTGTCAGTCGCCGATTTCAAGGAGGCGAAAAGAATTACTCTGTCTTAGAGAAGTCATGTGCAGCATTGGTTTGGGTCACTCAAAAGCTCAAACACTATATGGAAGCTTTCCCGATCAAGCTAGTAGCAAAGGTGGACCCGCTCCGCTACATCTTCGAGAAGCCTTTCATGTCAACAAGAATAGCCAAATGTTACTTCATGCTCGCCGGCTATGATATCACTTACGTCACACTAAAATCCGTCAGGGGGAAAGTGTTCAGTGACCAGCTTGCCGAATTCCCATGTGACGAAGTGAAGGGGAAGATGTACAGTTCCCCGACGAGCATTTAATTTGTACTGCAACCGAGGAAGACAAGTGGCAACTTTTTTTCGATGGCGCCGCCAATAAACACGGTTTTGGTATAGGGGTATTGCTTGTCGATCCAAAAGACATCTACACTCCCATTGCCATACGCCTGGAATTCGAAGCTACCAACAACATTGCCGAGTACGAAGCATGCATAGTAGGGCTCGAAGAAGCTCTCGAAAGAAATGTCACGGAACTAGAAGTGTTCGGCGACTCTTTGCTCCTTATCAATCAGCAATCGGGTAAATGGCGAACCCAAGACCCGACTCTCCAACAGTATGGTCAGCACCTTGAAGAACTGGTTGAACAATTCCAAGAGATCACTTTCAACTACCTGCCAAGGGATAAGAATCGCTTCGCCGATGCACTGGCCACTATAGCTTCATTAGTTGAAATGCCCAAAGGGAAAATGGTGAAGCCTTTCAAAATTGCTCGAAGGAACAGTCCGGCATATTGCATGAGTATCGAGATCAACGAGGTTCAAACAAACTCTCCGTGGTATTCGGACATCATGAACTTCCTCAAGGACGGCACCTATCCCGAGAACATCAATAAGAAGTCTCAAGCAGCTCTGCAAAGGTTAGCCTCTCGGTACGTACTGATTGGGGACCGAGTCTATAAAAGGCACCACGACGGGATCAATCTCTTATGCGCCAATGAGACCGAAGCTCAAGAGATAATGTGTGAAGTGCACGAAGGAGAATGTGGACCCCACATGAATGGGTTTATGCTAGTCAAGAAGATACTTCGCATTGGTTACTATTGGAGCACTATGGAACGAGACTGTATCGAGAAATTCAAAAGGTGTGCCAAGTGCCAATTCCACGCTAATCTGCAACATGATCCACCCTCACAACTTTACAACATGGTCACACCTTGGCCTTTCTCTTGTTGGGGGATAGACATCATCGGTAAAGTTCATCCTGCCAGAAGCAATGGGCAGTCATTCGTCCTAGTGGCAGTCGACTACTTCACAAAGTGGGTCGAAGCACAAGCCTATCGGACCCTCAACGCCAAGAAAGTGGCCGAATTTGTAAAGATTAATATCATGTGCCGATACGGCGTGCCTCATGAAATCATTTCCGACAACGGCTCTCACTTCGAGAAGGAAATGGATGCACTTTTGGTAGAATACAAGATCACCAAGCACAAGTCATCTCCTTACCGGCCCCAAGCAAATGGCGCAGTCGAAGTAGCAAATAAGACCATCGAGACCATCGTCAAGAAAATGGCCTCAACGGGAAGGGATTGGCCCGAGAAGCTACCATTAGCATTGTGGGGCTACCGCACATCAATACGATCCGCAACAGGAGAAATTCCTTATGCATTGGTCTATGGTTCTGAAGCCGTACTCCCTATCGAACTTGAAGTCCCATCTCTACGAGCCCTCCTCGAGAATCAAGTCAACGAGGTCGACTGGATGCAAAGTCGATATGAACAACTAGCCTTGCTCGACGAGAAAAGGTTAAGAGCACTCGAACGCACGAGGGCATATCAGCAAAGGATGGCAAGAGCCTTCAACAAAAAAGTGAGGCCTCGAAACATCAATGTGGGAGATTTGGTCTTAAGACAACATCCTCCTAATGCCATGAATCCCCTGGGGAAATGGGGACCCTGATGGATCGGTCCGTACGTGGTCCAAAAGATACTAAGCGGTGGTGCAGTCCGGCTCGTGGATTTAGATGGCGACCAGCTGCCAAAGGAGGTCAACCTCGACAAGCTCAAGAGGTTCTACGCTTAATAAACAAAGACCAATAAAAAAAAAAAAAAAAAAAAAAATCGCTCGCTAGGTTGAAAACCCGCAAGGGCGGCCTAGGCAAAAATTAGAGCACGTGCAAAAAAGAAGCCCGCTAGATTGAAAACCCGCAAGGGCGGTCTAGGCAAAAAACAGGGTGCACAACAAAAAAAATTAAAAAAAATAAATGCTCTTTGTTTGTTTGAACTACGAAGACCTGAGCCTCCCAACTGGAGGAACGTAGGCAACCTTCGGGTGCGGTCTAAAACATATCAAAAATACCCAATTCACTTCAAATAACAAAATGCAATTTTTATTCATTCAAAGAATTATTCAAACCAATACAACGGATTTATTGAGCAACAAAAGACATCAAAATGTTAAATCCTAAAACAAAGTGGTCTAATTGCAATCTCTTAGGGTACTAAGAAAAATCCAATTTTCTCTTAGCTTTCGAAGGACCACCCGATCGTCTCTCAATCCTTTTCTTCTTGGGTAACAAAGGAGCACTAATACGCACCGAAACCTTCTGTGATGCAACACGTCTCCTAGAATAAAAGTCATCCAAAAGAGTACCGAAAGGGTCAGCGAGAATGTTACTCGAATCAGCAGCAGCCTCCCTATATCTCAAAGTGCTGCTAGGCTCAAAACCCTATCCCAACAACTCGGCACGAAGCACATCAACCCAAGTGATGCCACGTTAAAGGGTGCCAAATAAATAGTCCAAGTAGCTCTCGGGAAGGAAGACACTCCCCCGATGCAGAGGAGCGAAAGCCCAACGATTGCGGTCATCTCCCCAAGCCGACTGAAGCTCACTCGAGAAGTCAGGACCCATGTAAGCAACTGGACGAAGCATTCCATCCCTCGGGAAAGGAATTGTCTGTTGGCGACCGAACTGCCGCAGAACCCGCTCTGGCTGGTAAAATGAAGAATCTCTCAAACCGGGTACAACCACGTGCCGAAAACCAAGAGTCCATTCCACAAAAGGACGAAGACCCCAAGAAGGAGGACACCACTCAATATCGGCGGTCACCCGAGAGGCAAAAAATTTCTTCCAATCATCTTCAGATAAATCCCGGATCAACAACTTCCTCCTATGAACAGCAAAAGGAGACAAATCACCATCCGGAGAATAAATTCTGAAGTGTTCTCGGAGCCATATGGTCAAGAGCAAAGGGCTTCCCCGACACATCTTGCCCGTCCTATGTAACTCATCAAGGCCGTGCAACGTCTCCCCTACAATAAGAGGGATTACACTAAATCGCTGCTCCTTAGCTTGCAAAATAATCTCAGCCAACTGCGCGTCCGCAGTCCCGAAGGGTGTAACAAACAGTACTTCGCTGAAGAGACAAACGGCCATGGCATTTCTTTTGAAAGATTGAACCACCGGGTCCTCCGAGTGTAAACTGAAGAACATCGGCAACTCAGTTATGTCAATCACGGTACCGTGCAACATCTTCCTCACGTCCTCAACAGGGAGATTCAGTAACTCAACCCAAGAGTCGACGGCACCACGGTGATATATAGGGACGGCAATCCGACCGGCCAAAGGCATGCTAAGGATGGCCCCGAAATCGTCAACAGTCGGCACCATTTCATTAGCTGAAAGGTTGAAGGTATGGCTGTCGCAATCCCAGAAAGCCGCGGCAGCTCTCAACAAATCCCAATCCGGCTTCAACGTCCGCAAAGTGAAAAGAATTCGGAACCCGAAGTCTTTAATGAAGGCCTTCTTGGGATGGGTCTTAAAAGAATACACAAAAGTACCCAAGTCCTTTTCATGCTCACTAACAACCTTGGCATCAAGGGCAAAAGAATTGGAAGCCATGGAAAATGTTGATCACAAGCGAAGTTAAGCAATAATATGATGTTAAAAAATGGCAGAAAGGAGCTGTGAGAATCAACTGGTCGAACAGAAGATGATATTATAGCTGTTGGGGGCTCTTTTGGTCAGCAAATGTCAAGCCCGGAATTCCGCCTCCCAGACGCGCGCGCCACCCGCCAGCGGTCTGAAGTGCGCGCGCGTCCCAAGCCTACATATAAAGGCGCGCACCTCCCAGGTCTAAATCGCTTCAAGAAAAGGGCCTTGTCAGAGATCTCCAGCCTATATCAAGACACTGTCCCGATCCTCAGACACCCAGTTGGGCACACCTTTTTCTGGTCCGCCCTTAAGGCATGTCAAAAATCGAAAGTAGGATAGAAACTCCCACTCAAAAAAGTAGGCTGTCCTCTTCAAAATTCCGAACTCCCTAAGTTCTGTCACGGGTGCCACACCCCCCTCAAGAGTCAATCTCAACATTTCATCCCCAGCAGGAACATTTTTCTGGTCGCGGTCAACTGTGCCCGTACCCCACAATTCAAAAAAAAAAGTCAAGTGTGACTACAAATGGCACGAGGCTTCAAAGCAATATTTCATCGAACGGATTCACTAACGGATTCGTCAACAAGGGTTCGCTAATGACCTCATTCAAAACATTCAACCGTGCCCGCACCCCACCAAGTCAACAACTCGGTCCATATCGAGACAAGCTCCCATGAGCTCCAAGTCGGCAACTCGGTCCATATCGAGACAAGCTCTCATGAGCTCCAGGTCGGCAACTCGGTCCACATCGAGACAAGCTCCCATGAGCCCCAAGTCGGCAACTCGGTCCACATCGAGACAAGCTCCCATGAGCCCCAAGTCGGCAACTCGGTCCACATCGAGACAAGCTCCCATGAGCTCCAAGTCGACAACTCGGTCCATATCGAGACAAGCTCCCATGAGCTCCAAGTCGACAACTCGGTCTATATCGAGACAAGCTCCCATGAGCTCCAAGTCAACCAACTCGGTCCATATCGAGACAAGCTCCCATGAGCTCCAAGTCGGCAACTCGGTCCATATCGAGACAAGCTCCCATGAGCTCCAAGTCGGCAACTCGGTCCATATCGAGACAAGCTCCCATGAGCCCCAACTCAACAAACTCGGTCCATATCGAGACAAGCTCCCATGAGCTCCAATACAACACTCCAGCAAAAGCCGCTCACACAGGGAGCGCACCACTATCTCTCGCAATTTCAAATTCATGCTTTCATCGAGTCTTTGCCTTTTCTTGGTGATGTCCTCGGCGGGTGTTTTTAACTTTCGTCGACGCATTCTGCTTTGCAGTCCACGTCGCCGAGGGGCTCTGTAGACACCCCGCCTTGGACCGCTCACCCTGATTGCACATTTGATTTTGTGTTTCTCCCCATTCTAAGTGTTTCTCGTTAGTTTCTGTCACTTCCGTTAAGTTCCTGACTGACTTCGTTAAGTCCAGGGACTAAACTGAATGACAGGGCTGACTTTCTAGTCCATTCTGTCAAAATTGCCTTCTCTGAGTCGCGCGCCTCCGACACTAGGAGCCAGGCGCGCGCGCCTCCCGCCCCCCAAAGCAGGAAGCGCGCGCCTCTGGGCGTCAGTTACAGATTTCTGGCCAGGATTCCCTCCCTTGCTCAATTTACAGGATTTTGCCCGGGAAGGATTTCTTAGTGACTGAGTTTTGGCACCAAAAACACCCCTCTTTCACCTATAAAAACCTCTATTTACCTCCATTTTCAAGGATCGAAAAATCATCGAAAACTTGGACCAAAAATTGAACTTACAAAAACTATACCAAAATCACTTTCTAAAGGTTCTCCAAGGATTTCATCAAGAAATATTTGAAGGTCTTCAAATTGTACGTAAAAGTCCATCTTTTCCTTCCTTTTCTACTTCATCTCCTCTCTCTTTTTTACTTTAATCAAATGTGCAATCACCCAAATCATTTTGGGACATGACTCTAATGATCACCTCATCTCATTGAGGTTGGTTAAGGAGTTATCTCCTACATTCCAAACTCTATTTTAAACCCCCTTTTCATGACTTAAAGAAGAAGAAGAAGAACATTTTCATTCATGTAGATTTTGATCAAGCAAGACCAACTTTAGTTGGGCGAGATGGGTGTTTCAGTACTTCCCATCTCGTAATCTAACCCCCGAACCTCAAAACAAAGAATCTCTGTTTTTGTAATCAAACTTAGGCTACAATCTATAGGTTTTTCTTATGTTCCTCAAAACATAGGTGGCGACTCTAAAAACAAGTTAGACATCCTAGGATAACACCGCGCGCTCCAGCCTAAGGCCGTGGTCACCCCCGGGGTATCTACAGGTTGAAATGGGTGAGAAATTCTTCATGAACCCAGGTGAATTCCGTCTGAAACTCAGGCCGAGCGCCCGCTCGTCCTTGTCCAAGCGCCCGCTCGAATTAGCCATTTTCCCGACCCAGACCTCCTGGCCATATGAGCGCCCGCTCGGTCACCCCCAGGCGCCCGCTCGGTCCCTTTTTCCTGGAAGTCCAATTTTGTTGTTAAGAACGAGGGTGTAATATCCACCTAGGTTTATGGCACTATTCCTTGTGAATTATTTAGACATTGTAGAACACTTTAGCATTTATAAATAGTTCCTTTGTGAATAGATGAGTTGTGACGTGGAATTTCACTAAGTGTTGTTTGGAATGGATGGGACATCTTTATGATGCGTAGATTGATCGGTTCATTTCTATGATTATTATTTGGTAAGATTCTATGCTTGGGTCCAGAATGTTTCCTTCTCTTGTTTTGGGTTAAGGATAAGATGAAATCATGGTATAGACTTCGAGTCTTCTTCTTGTTGACTTAATTGGATATCGTAGAAACTATAATAATTGGGAATAGTTCCTTGGTGAGTAAATGTGATATAATATTTACCTAGTTATTATTTGGGGACGTTGGAACATCTGTTGATGTGTTGTTGACTTGGTTTATCTTTTGATGATTAATTGGCATGGTCCGTTGTGAACAATTGTGTTGCGGAATTAGCCTAAGTATTGTTTGAGAGTGTTGGGCATCTTGTAATGTATTCAGGATTATTTCGATCGGATTGATTTTGGGATCAGACTTGGTCGAGATTCTAAGTGATATCTTATAATACCTAGAGGGTATTAGGGAACACCAAAGTGTTGGGTTTGGTCCGTTGTGATCATGTGTGAATAAGTGTAATCTTTTGGGTTCGTTTGGGGTATTAAGAATTGGTACGTTTATGAATGGATGTAAAGCGCGGTATAGTGATTGGGTAACCGTGGGTTTGAATTGCCCTAAGGGTATTTATTCGGAATTCCTATTTGGAATTCTAGGTGTAAAGAGATAGTTGAGTTCATAGCCCTAGTACATCTTTATGAGTAAACGTTTAGGATAATTTTGGGTTATAGTCGTTGTACTAATTGTGAGCGATCGTTTGGGTTGTGTTCCTTATGAGTAACTTGTGGGTATCATCTTTGGAATGTATCTGGTATGGTTCCTTATTATGGAATTATCGTGTTTTAATAATCATTGTTGTTGGGCTCCTTATGAGCAGTTCCGTTTATCGTTGTTGTGCTCTTTCTGAGAAATTCCGTTTATCGTTGTTGTGCTCTTCATGAGAAACTCTTGTTATCATTGTTGTTAAACTCTTCATGAGTAACCGTTGCATCTTTATGGTGATTATTTGGTATGGTTCCCTACTTCGGAATCATGAGTTGTTTATTTTGTAAATTTTATATTTATGGATTTTTGAGATTTCCGGGGCGTGACACATTGAGTATCCGACTTGGCTAGCCAACATTGTGACAGTCAGAAAGGCAAACGGAATGGTTCGAGTTTGTGTGGACTTCCGGGATTTGAACAAAGCTTCCCCGAAAGATGATTTTCCACTACCAAACATCGACATGCTCGTCGATTCGACTGCTAACTATGAAGTCCGCTCATTTGTGGACGGTTTTTCCGGTTACAATCAGATTCTCATGTCTGAAGAGGATCAACACAAGACAGCTTTCACAACACCGTGGGGCACTTTCTGCTACACAGTCATGCCATTCGGACTAAGGAACGCTGGGGCTACCTACCAGAGGGCTGTTACAGATCTATTCCATGACATGATTCATAAAGAGATCGAGGTCTATGTAGACGACATGATCATCCATTCAGAGGGGAATTGAAGCCGATCCCTCCAAGATCAAGGCAATCATTGACATGCCTCCTCCAAAGACGCAGAAGGAAATCAAAGGTTTCATGGGCAGACTTCAATACATCAGTCGATTTGTGCACCAACTCACTTCCATGTGTGAGCCGATCTTCAAGCTACTCAGAAAGAATGTGGCTCTAGAATGGACCGATGCTTGCTAAGAAGCCTTCGACCAAGTGAAGCATTACTTGACATGCCCTCCAGTTTTGGTTCTACCGCACAAGGAGAAGCCTCTCTTGCTCTATCTCACTGTCAATGATGAAGCCCTAGGGGCTATGTTAAGAACAGCGAGACTCCACAAAAGAGAATGCTATCTACTTTGTCAGCCGCCGGTTTTAAGGAGATGAAAAGAACTAATCTGTCTTAGAGAAGTCTTGTGCTGCATTGGTTTGGGTTACTCAAAATCTCAAGCATTACATGGAGGCCTTCCCAATCAAGTTGGTAGCAAAAGTGGACCCGCTCCGCTACATCTTCGAGAAGCCTTTCATGTCAACAAGAATAGCCAAATGGTATTTCATGCTCGCCGGCTACGATATCACTTACGTCACACTCAAATCCATCAGGGGGAAAGTGTTCAGTGATCAGCTTGCTGAATTTCCGTGTGACGAAGTGAAGGGGGAAGATGTACAGTTCCCCGACGAGCATTTAATTTGCGCTACAACAGAAGAAAATAAGTGGCAACTTTTTTTCGATGGCGCAGCCAATAAGCATGGATATGGCATAGGGATGTTACTTGTTGATCCAAAGGACATGTATACTCCAATCGCTATCCGCCTCGAATTTGAAGCCACCAACAACATCGCTGAGTACGAAGCTTGCATAGCGGGGCTCGAAGCAGCCCTCGAGAGAAATGTCACAAGTTTAGAGGTATTTGGTGATTCCTTGCTCATCATCAATCAGACATATGGAAAGTGGAAGATTCAAGACTCGACTCTGCAACGGTATGGTCAACATCTCGAGGAGTTGGTTGAACAGTTTCAAGAAATCACCTTCAACTACCTGCCAAGGGACAAAAACCGTTTTTCTGATGCACTAGCCACCATCGCTTCACTGGTCGAAATACCTGAGGGTAAAATGGTGAAGCCCTTTAAAATTTCCCGAAGGAACAGTCCGGCATACTGCATGAGTATCGAGATCAACGAGGTCCAAGCAAACTCCCCGTGGTATGCGGATATCATGAATTTCCTCAAGGATGGTACTTATCCCGAGAATAGCAATAAGAAGTCCCAAATGGCATTGCAAAGACTAGCCTCCCGATATGTACTGATTGGGGACCGAGTCTACAAAAGGCACCACGAAGGGATCAATCTCCTATGCGCAAATGAGATCGAAGCTCAAGAAATAATGCATGAGATCCACGAAGGTGAATGTGGGCCTGTAGACACCCCGCCTTGGACCTCTCACCCTGATTGCATACATAGTATTTTTATTTAACTTGTTTTTGTTAATTTCTGTTACTTCCTTTAAGTTCCTAACTGATTCCGTTAGTTTTGGACTAAACTGCATAACAGAGTTAACTTTTAGAGTCATTCTGTCATTCTGTTATTCTCACCCGCGGGCGCCTCCCGTAATAGTCATGGGGCACGCGCGCGTTTGGTCCAATAGGCCGGACCCGCGCGCTTCCCACTTTGGCAGTAACGGATAGCACCATTTTTCCCTCCCTTTTCTTATTTAGAAAATCTCTTCT
Organism: Campanula takesimana; assembly: GCA_026119855.1. Taxonomy (NCBI): domain Eukaryota; kingdom Viridiplantae; phylum Streptophyta; class Magnoliopsida; order Asterales; family Campanulaceae; genus Campanula; species Campanula takesimana. Next base: position 19,217 of record JAOWBW010002590.1, read on the forward strand.
TGATCACAAACACCTCCTTTTTACATCCACATTCATTCCCCCTTATTTCACAACTCCCAAATCCTTTATTCTAGCCATTCTTCATAAAAACAAAATATTTCTTTTTATTATTATTTGATTTTCTCTTTATTATCTCTTTATTATTTTATTTATCTTATTTGTGATTGGTCAATTCCATGTTACATGGATGATCATCTTTTCCCTCCAACCTTTCCCTCTCCTTTTTACCTATAAAACCCACCTTCTTCTACCTTAGAAAGGACCTCATTTTTTAGACTTGAATTTTCTCTATACACACACTATACACAATTCTCTACACAAATTCTCCCAACAAGAGTTCTTCGTAACAAGACTCTACATAAAATTGTTCTACAACAATTTCTCCACAACAAAACACCATTTTCAAGTCCACGTTTGAAGTCCTCTTCTTAAGGTACAACTTCATTTTTTCTTCTTAAATGTATGCAATCTCCATAAAAAGGGATACAACCAAAAGACCACTTCACTATTGAAGTTTGGTCAAGGTTACATCCCAACATTTTAATTCCACTTTAATTTACATTCTCGTTTCTTAATGTAATTACCTAGCGATAATTCGACATGTAATCTTTAGCATAAATCAATAAATAAACAATTCTTCTTTATTCTTCCTCTATAAATTTCCCCTTTCTTTTCATTATAATTGTTAGCACATTTCTCTTATCATTAAATTGAAGGACATTTAGCATTAGAACACCAAAAGTAGCAAGACCCGCATAAGCGGGGCGGAGTGGGTGTTTAAGTACTTCCCACTCCGTCACCTAACCCCCGAACCCATCTTTTCCTGAATCTCTGGTTTTGTATATAAAATTGGCTATTTTTAAGTTTTTCTTATGTTCCTCTAAAACATAGGTGGCGACTCTTAAAATCAAGTAGACATCCTTGGTTAATTCACGCGCTCTAGCCAAGCCGTGGTGTAACGACCCGAAATTTCATAAACTTAATTTCCATAAATGTCAAAATATTACATCTCAAAATCGCTAAAACAATGTATAAAATATCATTAATCACCCTGAATTCTCAATAAACTGATCCGTCCCAATTCTTCGATCTCAAACCTCGATCAATAGTCAACTGCAAAACTGAAACTGGAGGGGGGTGAGCTGGGGGCCCAGTAAGAAAGGGGATACACAGTATCACAGAAGTTAAAGAAACACAATTATCAAATAACATAGTCCATGAATTTATAAATATGGACATACCAAAAAGACTCAAATTTCATAAATCGAATGCCAATCGATCATACTTCACAGTCTGATGCACTAATTATGTTCGGGTCCAGTGGCTTAACAATAATCGATCAAACTGTTGGCGCCCACACTCGGAGCCTAACCAACACAAACTCAATAACTAAATCAAAATCCACTGCAACCGTCACATAAATTAGCCACATCAAACTATTCCATATAAAAAATCTCGTTTCTTGAGAATCAAAAACAAATAGCATGCTTTCAAAATAATCAATACTTTTCGAAACAATATCAATAACAAATCAAATATCAAATTGGGTCGAACAATCGAATACGTATCAATAAAATAAGAACACAAGGATGGGACGGATACGAAAAGAATAATCACGTGATAAAACTGACACGGAATCGACACTGCATAGCCTTTCTTACCTCAAAACGCTAAAATCGAATCGACATCACCAACTTTCCGGACACACACCCATGCACATATTTCTCTGTCCTCGTTTCTTCCTTCCTTCCTTATCCATGTAACATGTAAAGCATACTTTAAGAATTTGTCCCATTATAATATTGTAATGACTTAAACCCAATCTTCTGACTACATGGAATAAACATAAAATACTAGTTACAAGAATTTCTTATTCTACAAAAATTAGGGAAAAGATGAAGATCACTTATACCTTAGTCTGTAGCTTTTTCTGCGGCCTTCTTTTGCCGTTTGCAACCCGATCAATCTTTATTATCTCTTGAGGTTCTAGGTTTAGGTTAATCATCATATATATATATATATAGTCTAGATATTTTACTAATCAACCCTTAATAGGCCAAGCCCATCAACAACTCCTAACTCGTCATCTTCTATTGATCCAACTAAATAACTTAAATCAACTATTTACAATCGGCCCAAATAAAATTCAACTATAACTGAACGATAAATCCAACAACATTATTATTCACTACTAAAATGATTATCAATTTTACTTAATTTCCAAAATAAATATCATAATTTTTTGAGGTATTACACGTGGTCCCCCGGGGTATCTACAGTGGCGACTCCGCTGGGGAGTATAGAGGGTTAAACTTGCGTTTTTCATTTTTGGTGTTCTTTTATTTTATTTTCTGGGCATTCTGGTAAAAGGGTAGGAAGCGCGCGCCTCTGGCCTTCTTGGCCTAAAGCGCGCGCGTCCGACCCTAATTACCAGAATCGCCCGCCTCCCATCTTGTCCTTCAATTCCATGTTTCTGTGCTAACGTTTACTACAGGGGAAAAAGTTCTATAATTTAGGGTCAAGGCAATCCCTTAAACCCGCTGATTTGCAGGTACTGTCCAGACGCGGGCGCCTCCACTTATCTAAGTCTAACGCGCGCGCCTCCCGAGTAGGCTTCTGAATGCGCGCGCTTTTGGGCATTTCCCAGAAACAGAAACAGTGAACAGAATGGACAGTTTTGACAGTGTGTGGGCACCGGGCGTGCACAGAAAAGCTTTTATTTCCTGTTCATTTTTATCGGTCACACGGGTGATTCGAAATTTGTAAATTACCTGCTTATTTGTTTTTTTATTTTCTTTGAAAAAAAAAAATATTTTGTCACTTGTTAGACCTCACACTATGCGCACAATTCTTATCAACTGCTCACTATCGAGTCGCACAAGTCCAACCCCAAACCCGTCGAGGCCCGTCCTAGGAAGTTTCAAGCTCCACCCGACCTTGATTCTTCCGAAGCGGTCAACCTCAGCCCGTGGCGTAGTTCACGACTACATGTCGGGGGTGACCTTTAAGCCTCTCTTTAGCCGAGCACAAACCACACAATTCTAGTTAGGATCTAACACTCCGTGACTCATGTCGGTTTCCATGTGCCGAGATTTCCCTAAACTAATGTCTTCAAATCATACATGCCACTCGTTGTTTTGGACGAAATAAAACTCCGTCCCCAAGTGGTTATTATGGACGAAAATAAAAGTCCGTCCCCGCATGTATGCTTTACTACATTAATTTAGTTTAATCCCGACACATGTAGGATTCACAAGCGTGGTGGAATCCGATGAGTATATGAGACCACGAGAAGGTCTATATACTAGTGTGGCGATTCCACTATTTTTCTAGAAACCCCAAAAAGGACCGCGTCCTTCCGACTTTTGTAAATAAATAAAAAAAGAGTCATTTTTCTTATGTGGTTGAGTCTTTTTCCTTTGTTTATGGGTTAATTATTTTACTCAAAATATGTTTGTGGGGCCAACCTAAGATTGACCATGTTCTCTCAATAGGTCCAATGGCTTCCAACAACAACAACAACAAGGGTGAGAATACTTCCGTGTCCAACGAAAGGATCTTCAACATAATAAGAGCCATGGGGGAACAAATGGATAGACTTGTCGAGGATGCCCGCCGCAAGGACGATTTGTGGCAAGACCGTCTTGATCTCGAGAGGAAAATTCACGAGGAAGAAGTGTCCGAACTTAAGGCTCGTTTGCAAGAGTTCACCGACAACAAGGAAAAGGTCAACGGTAAGGCATGTTCAAGTGGCTCGCCTCTCAAAAGTCACATAGGTTCTACCAATGACCGTGTCTACACTCCCCTCCAAGGGATGACCGTCACCAAGGCCTATGAAGATCTCAAAGCAAAGGGACAAATTTCTCCTCTCCAAGGGTACAAGCAACCACAACCATTGCGTCGCAACCATGCCCACCACAAGTGGTGTGACTATCACCTATGCAGCGGTCACCTTACCGAGGATTGCTTCTCCATCCGCAACATCATCCAAGACTTAATTGACAATGGTGAATTTACCGTGGGTGAAGAACAACAGTTAGAGAATGGCAACATGCAAGAACTCATCAAGGAAGAGGCTTAGAATTAAAATGGGGTTTCAACAAGAGATCATGCTACAAGGCCGACAACAACAATCTCCGTTTCTCTTTCTCTACCTAGAAATAGGATTAAAAAAAAATAAAAAAAAATAGTCGAAAGTCCTCTAATGTGTGCATTAATGTTTTCTTTCGTCCCACTTGTGTGAATGTTCGAGTCAATCATAAAATAAAAGTCGTTCTTGTCCTCATACACTCTTCCAAGTTGTTCAATTAATTCTTGGCAAAATGATGAAAAGATGTCTAAACAAGTTTTGGAATGAAGGTCATCGCTTGAACGCCTAGGGGCTAAACATCGACGACGGCATCAACAACGAAGACATCAACAACGACGAAATCAAGACAAAGAAAGGTGGAGCAATGATCATGAAGCAATGTTTTCAAAAGGGGATAAAAAAAAAAAAAAAGGCTCGCTAGGTTGAAATCCTCAAATCAACCTAGGCAAAAGTTAGAGCACACAAAAAAAAAAAAAAAAAAAAAATCCCCCTCAATCAAAGAAGTACAAGATCAACATCATTCCACCAATGAAGGACGAAGCAACAACCATCTCGACGAATGGAGCATCCACAAGAACTACGGTGACCTGAGCCTCTACCCTGGAGGAACGTAGGCAACCTTCAGGTCCAGTCTCATGCAAGAAAGAAGATATGTTTAGCCCTAGCACGTTATGGTGATCGGCCTTCATCTCGAACTTGTCAAGACGTCTTTGTACGATTCATTTGCCAATGAATTAATCACCTCAAGATTGAACAACTTTCCTAGATTTGGAATCACTTTCCGTTCCTTGTCGAGTCTAGGGCTTCTATTCTTTCTGCATACTCCCAATTTCCTGCAATCAAATTGGGGCTTTCTTTCTCTTCTCTCTTAATGACTTACTTTCCTTCGTGAGTCATTCAAAAACTATACATACATGAAGTCAATACTAGGGACACTTCCCTAGTCGAGTCAATGTCACTCATCTTTAGTGACAAGAGGTCTTCACCGCAAAATCACATGTCTTATCTCCTCAGCCAGAGTCAATGCACACTTCCTCATTAATCGAGTCAAAAAAAAAAAGACGCAAAAGAGATGCCCGCTAGATTGAAAACCCGAAAGGGCGGTCTACGCAAAAAACAGGGTGCGTCATAAAAAAAATGAGAGAGTGAGAGAGAGAAGGGAAAGAGAAATGGAGATCTCCGGCCTCTAAGGAAGACAACTGCACAAGCTCTACATTGGATCTCCTCAACAAATCAATTCCCCACCGAGTCAACTTTGGGATTGCTCGACAAGATATGGCACCATCAAAGGTTGTCTTGGGTTATCGGCATCATTCTCCAGCAGTGTGCATTTTTGGGTTCATGAAAAGAAGTCCCGTGGTAACCAAGACCCATCTGAGAACGAGCCCATCATAAAAGGGCACAAGGTTGCACAAATAATCCATAGCTAGTCAATTGGCTTGGGCAGCAAATAGCAACAACATATGTCTCAGTTTTCAAAGCTTCTGCAAGTATGTGCTTCTAAAGTACGCCGAAAGGCTCCCGAAAAATGGAGTAGCTCTTGCCATGTCATTTCATGTTTGTTCCCTCGCACGAGGATGAGTCACTCTTGCTTTGGTCAACAAACGGTGACGCCCTAGGGGCTATGTGACTCAAGAACAAGGGCTTCTTATGCTTCATTTGACAATCAATAAGCCCTAGGGGCTATGCTCGAGAAAGATGTGTGAGACTATCCTCAAAGTCTCTCAAAAGGGATGTCAAAAAGCCCTCTTGTCATGTGTTCCCATGCTCGTTCCCCCAATCAAGGATGGACCTTTCTCGCAATCAATGATGGCACTCTAGGGGATACGGTCAAGTCTTAAAGGCTCCCTCGGCAAGAAGCAATTCACTTCAATGTCCCCAGCAACATTTGAAGCTTCATACCGAAAGGTCTCAAGGGGCTTCGCAATCTACAAATCTTTTGGGCCACGGCTTTACAGTAATTCAAGCAAAGGGCAATATTGGGGCTTCGCAATTAACAAGCTTTTGGGCAGTGGTACCCGAGCAATGCAATTTGGGAGTAGTGTTATGGCTCCATGAAAGGGATCAAACTTCAATGGTCCCTCAACACTTCCAGTCAAAAGGCCTCTTGGTTTTAAATGAAGGCTCCGATGATATGAATGAATTTGATGATTCTTGTTAGAACTCACAGCGAGATTCTGAAGGAAGTCTTAGAGAAAAGGAAAAAGATTCAATATGCTAGACGCTGAGTTATAGCGGGCAATGCCAATATGTTAACTCTATAAGCAGAGTTACGGCCAATCCCAATGTTTCTGCAAGTACTGCACCCCCTTCTCTAAGATCAAAAGCACAGGCTGCATCCGAAGATCCGCCGTCGGTTCAACTCAAGAAAACTCGAGCAAACATACCGTTCGAGACTTTATCACACCAAGACCTTATCATCTGCAACAACATCACCATCTCCCATGAGACGTCTTCCGAAGACCGTACTACACTTCCAACATGGGCCTTCCGCCATTTGGGTATCAACCACAAAAAGGGCCATCCACCTCCAAGCAAGAGAAAGAGGAAGATCACTTTCATGAGTTCTACCCAATGGTGCATCTTCTCTCAATACAATGCCAAGATAAGTTGGAGCTTCACACCGAAAGTTCTTCACATTCCGCCATCTACAAAATTGATAAGCCCATGACATTTGGGGCTTAACAATCTCTCAAAGCTTGGTATCAATGATCTTCCCTTGGGGCTTGCCCACGTCGACAACAAAAGACAGTTTATTTGAATGGGCTAAGAGTTGATTCATCTTAGGGCTTCATAAGCCACTCAAAGTTCAGCATTCGAGGGGCTTTACAGTCAGCAACCCCTTGGCATCTCACCATCAATAGTCCTTTTGAAGCCCCATAATCAACACATCTCTTGGGGCTAGAAATCACTTTTCGTTGGACACCGTGGCGACAACATTCAAGCGAAGCAATCCGGACTTCGATTGAACATGACTTGATCTTGGGTTGACTTTACAAACACACAATGGTTAAAATGGTTCACCCACGAACTAAAAAAATCTTTTTCTCAAATGTGTGCAGATTCTTTCTCTTCTAACTAAAAAAAAAAAGATTTTTCTTTTCTTTTTCTCCTTCTATGTGAAAAAGTATGTGTTTCCTTTTTTCTTTGCTCCTAGCATTCTCCTCCAGCATTCTCCACCATCCTTGAACTACGCTGGTCTAATTCCTTTCAAGGGATACGTAGGCAGCCTTTAAGCACGACCAACCCATCATTCAGAATACTATCTCACCGACACTCCTTCAAAGGCAAGAACAATTCATCACCAACGTCATCATTCTCCAAAGCATGGACATCAAGGCATCCACCACCACAACACTAATCCATCCAACGGCAATGGTAAGTGAAGGTATGAATACATCCGATGCTTTCCTCAAATCACACCGCACACAAAATCACTTTCTCCATTCTTACAAAAACTCTCTCTCATGCAAAACTGCTTTCAAATCACGTTGCACCACGAGCACAATTTCTCTCTTCATTTCACACTTCATGCATCTTCTTGCATAAACACATATACCTGCCAAGCACACACATAGCAGGTACCACCACGAAGTCAACAGCATCCGCTACTCAAAGCACTTCATCCCCAGCAGAAAATGGTCCACAGTCAACCATGCCCGCATCCCCACGATAAAGTCAACAGCAGCTGTAACAGCAATTTTGTCCACGGATCCCACACCAGCAAACGGATCCCGCAATCAGTAAACGGATCCCGCTTTAGCAAACGGATCCCGCACCAGCAAACGGATCCCACAATCAGTAAACGGATCTCGCATTCCAGCAAACGGATCCCGCTTTAGCAAACGGATCCCGCAATCAGCAAACGGATCCCACAATCAGCAACGGATCCCGCACCAGCAAACGGATCCCGCTTTAGCAAACGGATCCCGCATCAGCAAACGGATCCCGCTCCAGCAAACGGATCTCGCATTCCAGCAAACGGATCCCGATTTAGCAAACGGATCCCGCAATCAGCAAACGGATCCCGCAATCAGCAACGGATCCCGCACCAGCAAACGGATCCCGCACCAGCAAACGGATCCTGCTTCAGCAAACGGATCCCGCATCACCAAACGGACCCCGCATCAGCAAACGGATCCCGCTTCAGCAAGACGGATCCCGCCATATCCTTTCTATATCAATAAAGCCGCTCACACAGGGAGCTGTAAGTACCCCAATCTAAAACTGACCTATCTTAGAGGTAGCCTTAGCACCGTTTCAGGGATAAGCTATTAGGCCAGGACCTCCCTAGGATAAGCTATAAATTCCAGGACTACTCTGGTATAAAATTGGAAAAATCCAGAAGCTCGCCAGGCTGAGCCGTACGGATGCTTTGGGTACTAGAGGGGCCTAGCCGTACGGCTGGTTTGGGCACCCTCAGTCCCTATAAATAGAACCCCTTGGTGATCATTTTAGGGGGGGGGGGAGAAAACATTAGAACTAAGGTTATTCTGTCGAATTCACCTCAGAATAGTGTGAGTAAGAGTGAACAAAGAGTGAAAGAGAGAAAGGAAGATTGGCCTAAACCAAGATAGGTAAATCCACCTCCCCCCCTCCCTTCTCTTCATCTAAGAACTCTATTTATCTTTGATCTTGTCATTTATTGTTGATCTTTACATTCTTGCAAGTCTTGTCCATTCAAGCAATATACATATATCTATTATTATTTATATTTCCTAATCCAAGCCATGAGATGATCAAAGGTGCCCTCCATACTTTATGTGGAAGAGGTTTAAACCTAGTTTGATCATGGCTTGTTGATTGTTCATTTACATTCTTGTCATGGATAATGCTCTTGTTGTTCATTTTGTTCATCTTAAGCTATGATGATCATGTTAAGGATAAAGTCTCAATCTTTATCCTCATCACCTTGATCTAGCCCAAAATTCCCAAGTTTAAGTAATAAAGATTCAATCTTTATGGTTTGTTCTTGTCCCTAGAGGATTAATCTTGCCTAGAAGAGCCATTTTGATGGTAAAGTTTCAATCTTTACTCATCAAATGGTCACTATGGCTCAAAAGGGCATATTGGCCACCTTTTTCATGTTTCTCCCATGATTGCCTTTGATCATACCCAAACTCTTGCTTTGGGAGGTTCTTAGATGATAAAATGGCATAGGAATGAGTTGTTAATGTTGTTTTGTGTTGGAATAACAAACTGGAATCAGAACAGTTTGGTCCAGTTCAAGCAGAATGCTCTGTTTCTGCCTAGAACTGGACTGTTGCTTGAATAAACTGTAAAATCCCAGGAGTGGCCTCCCCATCCGCATGGCTACTTTGTCCGTATGGGGAGACTGACCATTTTTCCCTTCTGTCTTCTGTTTTCTTGCCAAACAAACCCTTTTCAGTTGAAAAGATAAATAAAAAGTTAAAACAAAGATTTTCCGTTAAAACACACACACACACATGCACTTTTGTTAACTAACAAGGGAGACTCGGCTTTGTCCGAGGCAACTTGGGAGGACGTAAAAACTCTTCCCAAGTTGTAACCTGACCTCCGAACCTTTGAACTCAAACCTTTGTCATTTTGTTGGGTTTAAAATTAACAAAATGTGGCGACTCCGTTAAATTTGACCGGTTCCCGTGTTTGGCGTTTCGCCCCATACTCATCGCGTTTCCGCGCGAGGAGGGATCCTTACAGTGGCGAATCCGCTGGGGAATAGAGTGCTTTCGGACTTCTTTCTAGAAGATTCGGGGACATTCTTGTGTGGGTCAAACTCCCGTTCCCGTTAGTTTACTTCTTGCATATTTGTGTGTGTTTGATGTTTCTGTTTGAACTGTTTTGAGTACATACGTTCTGGAAATACAATAAACTGGGGCTTGATGATCAGAAGTTGGAGAAACTGAGAAAAATCTTCACCCTCTTGCTTTAGCCGTACGGCTACTTTGGGTAGGGGCCAGAATGTTGCCAATTAACAGTTTGGTGCAGGTCTGCAACATTCTGGGTGCCCCTCTGCTTCTACTTGTCCAGGTTCCAAATTTACAGTCTTACTTGTGCACATTACCTTCATTCTTTTGGCCAAAACTTGGTTTTAAAAGGTAATAAAACTTGGTTATGCATGATCTTTTGTCAATAAAATGGTTTCCAAAACCTCATCGTGCATAATCCCTTTTGTAAGGTTTTTTTTTTTAGTCTTCTCGTTGTGCACAAATTGCTTTGTACAAAAGGGTTTCAATGTAAAATATTTATTTTGCAAAAGTTTGATTCAAAATTCTTTGTTGTGCACAACTTGGTACATGTACAAGTTTTGGTCTTTGTTTGCTTATATTCCTTGATTTGTTGTGTATAAATTGCTCAATCCATGCTTGTTCATACTTGTTCATATCTTGCTTATGCCATGCTCATGCTACCGAAAAACGAATTGAAAATCTCTCTTTTTACTCAAAAAGGAGCATAGAATGACTTCACACCACGCGCACTTGACCGTGCACGTTCCAAATACCCTTTAAACCCGGGGTGGATGCCAGGATGCAGCTCGTTGGGCGCTCTTGTTCCCTTCGATGCGTGCACGGGTCCATCCCACCTTCCCTTCCGAACCGAGTCAACCACACTTGTCCGTGACACACAAATACCGTGACTATGGTTGGTTTTTTGTCTAGTTCACGTTACCACATCCTTGATACGTGCTCAAAGCTAATTGTGGCCAAATTAATGCCCGAGTTGTGACTCCTTGATGTAATGCAAGCGTGGCCTAACCAGCCTCCAACTCGTGTGTTAGTGACGACCGCAATTAGCAAGGGCCATGTACTAAGGATAGGGTGACACCGTGTTGTCGATCCCTAACGTACGAGTTATTTTGATCATCCTTAAGCCCATGGTCAAGGATTGAGATGCCTCATTCAAAATGAGGTCATGTCAGAATGTCGGTGCAGCCTTCGGTGTAGCCTTCGGAGAAAAGTCTCGATCCCGACTGGGGCTTAACCATGATTAGGACGACCCGCGTATTGGGAACTTTACGATGCACTAGACCCTAGGTTCATTTATTTTGATCGGTAGAAGCCACGTGCCCTATAGGACCCTCGCCCGGGATAGTCCGTCCTTGGGAGTGTGCAATACAGGTGAAAAACGAGGGGTCTATAGGCGTAGTGATGGCCTCCACTGATCCAGGATTATAGAATAGCTGCGAAAAAGAAGAGCGATCTTTTCCAACCAATTAGGAATAAGACATGCCTTGAGAAAAATGAAATAATGAAAGTTGAGCCCCTGAATTGTGCACTAATGTTTGTTTATGTGACAAAGCCGGCTAAGATAATCCAAAGAATAAATGATTTTTTTTTTTTTTAAAAAAAGATAGAAAAGGAAAAGAAAATTGCTAAATTCATCAAAACGCTTGGCTTGGGTTTCTTCCCCCTAAAGAAGAGTCAAACTTGTTATCCCTTTCGAGTCAGTGTCTCTTGTGTGTCGAGTTTTTGTTTTACTTCAAAGCATGACTTCCCGAAAAATCCTTCCACGGTGCCCTTACGGTTTGTTGGTCATTTGTAAGATAGGGAACAATGGAAAACAAGTCCCAAGTAGTCGAGGCAGATGTTCGTTTGGATGTGCAAGCACGGCTAGAGGGTAGGGTTAATCTCCTGGAACGAACGGTGGATACAATGAGGAACCAAATGCGAAAGATGGAGGTCGACCGCAACGAAGCGATCAAAGTGGTCCAACAACTTCGAAAGGAGATCAAGGAGGTACTTCACAAGAAAGTCGAGGAACTATGGGAAGAGGGGGGAAAGAGACTCAAAAGGGACCTTGAGAAAAAATATGATCGCCGGTACGATCTTCTACATGGCCGAGCAGACTTGACCGATGAATTGGAAAGGCACAACTCAAGGAACACCCGAGAGTGCCTCCACGAAATTGTGAAGTCCATTGAGGAGCTCAAAAGGTCTTCTGAGAAGTCTTCCTCCCCACCAAAGACTGCCCCCAACCAGCTGGCTCAGGTCAAACAAGAGCCCCGCGATCAGCTCCGACCTGTCGCGGTATCCCATGGAAAGCCCGCGGCGGCTGTGGGAGAATTTCACCTCCAGGGCAAAGGGGCTCACTACCGCTGGTTCCATGAGTTGGGAATGCCTAAAGAGCAAGTGTTAGACCACCTACTCGAGGCCGGTAAGGTTGAGCTTCTTGGCCGACATGTGATATGGACAGAGCCGGTCGGAGCCCGTCACTACCCAAAACAACATTGCAAGTACCACTAAGCACCATGTCATTCCACAAATGCATGTCTCACCCTGAGAAATCACATCCAAGCACTCATTGATGAGGGTGTCATTACCAAACGAGGGGACAAGTGGGTCTAAGCCAGGAACGCAAGGAGAAGAAATGAGGAAGAGAAGAAGTCGTTAGGAGTGGCCTAGTATTTGTATTCTAGAGAGTCTCCTAAATCCGTAGTGGATATAGTCTTTTGTCTTTCTTTTTCTTTTAGCTTTCCCAAAAGGCCCTGCGAGGCCAAGGTATGTAAAAAGCCATAATGTGGCGATGGTTGAGTCAATAGTCAAGTCCAGAGTTGTAAAAAATTGAGTCTTCCGTGAAATGAATTGTCTTTTACTTCTATTCTCCCTAGACTTGAGGCATTATTTGAAAAATTACACTAACTCTCGGAATCACTCCAATTAATGTTTCCAAATGATTGTTATATCCCGATATGATGAGTTGATTCCCCCAAACATAGAAGTCAACAACGACTCATAAAGGGACGAATGGATCTAAACGTAAAAGGTGCTAAATTCCAATGATTAATCTTAAGATGAATGAATGTTGTGACCCGTTGGCATGAAGGAGACCATCAATGGAAGATCTTCCCCCATACACTACCCGATACACGACCCAAGACACCTTTCTGAGGCAAACTCCCGATGCACATTAAAAGCATCCCAAGACAGTGAAAAGACGAGGACGTTGTTGCTCAGTCACCAAAGTTCAGCCATAAGTGCATATACAGACTTCCCGAATTGTCAAAATCAAAGAGAGGATAGGTGAAAAACGAAAAAAAAAAAAGAGAGGCCAATTCCCACGATGACAAGTAGGGGCTAATGTTTCCCATCTCAAAAAAAAAATGGCAAAAAGAAATGCTTGCATTAAATAGCCCGTCCATATCAAAAAAGGTACACCCAAAAAGGCCTATTTCAAAGAGTTCACCCAAGGCAAAGTCAGCAATGACGTCCTCCGAGACAGCAAAAGATACCAACCCGGCCAAGGTGGCCCAAGAGCCGAACTACGATGACCTGAGCTCCTCACACTGAGGGGAACGTAGGCAACCTTCGGGTCCGATCATAACACGAAATGAATCCATACAACCTTGGTCCTCCCAAAATGATCCGGTTCTCCTTCCCCGGTCCCATAAATGACCAATTCTCCAGATAATGACTAACCCCCCCATAAACAACTTCTCCTCCCGATCTTGCCATTGATCGAATCCTAATCCCAACGGGTCGTAACAGTTATGCACGTTAAGGCTAATTACTTGAATTTTGACCTAAATACTAATCAAGATCTGTTCAAGCAAACATCTTGATTACATTAATTGAAGTTGATTTCGAATGCCTCGACAAGTCTTCTCTTCCACATCTTAGGAAAGAGCCAAACATGTGAATTTCTGTCCATAGGCTTCCTCTCTCAGAAAAGGGACTCACTCCCGTAAAAGCCTATGTGTGTTTACTCGCGTGAGCAAGTGTAATCTGCTCTTGTCCGTGTCAACGTCAATTTTTGCTTTCGTCCGTGTCAAAAGTCAACTAGGCCACTCCTAAAGAGGGAAGATAAAGGAAATATGGAAAGGAGAAAAGTGATATGGTTGGACAATTAAGGGAAAGAAACCCGAGGAGTGATTCCCGGAAAGGTGAAACACTGGGGCTGGCAAACCGTGGTCGAAAACCCGAGGATTAGACATCACAATGGGGCTGGCTAGCCGTAATCTTGCAATGGAAAGACCGACGAAAAGTCATGCTTTGAGTAAAACAGTCTAAGCCAAATAAACCCTCATCTGTCAAAATTCCCCAGAAGCACCCAGAAAATTTGGTCGAAAAAGTCAACCATGCTTGAACAACCCGTACGGTTGGTTTGTCCCTGTGAAAAAAAAAATTCACATCAGCAGCCTATATCAACTGATCTCCCACAAGCTAAACTCATTTTCGCTTGTTCAAAGTCTGTTAAACCCCTCGTGATTGAGTCCAAACACATCTTGGGAATCCCCGACGGTCCAATAATGACCACAAAGCCCTCTCGAGGCCCAAGCCAGGCATAAATGATGAATTTACAATGATTTAAACAACCAAAGATAACAAATTTTCATACACTGTTTTCGAATAAAACAAGCCAAAAGAAAAATTGTTCAGGTTGGTGCACCCTAGTCTGAATCTGGGTACGGATCCTCCGGAGGCGAATGAACTCTCTCCAAAGGACGACGCGGGTACATGCTAGGGTCAAAGAAGAAAATGGATTCTGCCATGCTGGAACCTTCACCCGAAGAGGATTGGCCTGGAAAGAAGGAAGGAGGAATCTGGGACTGAAAACCCGAATGTCTTGCCGGCAGGGGATCCACGCGCTCTAAGGCCAAGTGGGCAAATGGGTCCGGAACGACCTCGTGGGAGCCAGGATCACGGAGCGAATCACGAAAGGTCTCCAAATCAGCCCCGCCTAAGGTATGGCGACGAACAAAGGACGGCGGTAGCTCCATGCTCGACGACCGACGGAAAGGCCTCTCCCCACCACTCACCGAATTTCTGCCCGGTGCAAACCTGGATTCTGTCCGAGGCCCCTTAGAAGAGCGCCCAACGAACCTCTTTAGCCACCTTTTTGCCCATTTTAGGAGAGAAGGCCTCCCCAGCAAAGCTCGCGCATCAACCTGCACATGGATAAGGAAACTGCTCAGCAAGGGAGGAGGCAGAAATATGGGATGAGTGTGCACAAATGGAAAAGAATGCCTACCACGTCAACGGGAATTTCTCTAACCTGGGCTTCCCCTTCTGCAACAGACACGGCCACCATGTGAACCCGGCCGTCAGCATAAACGAAAGAATCGTCCTGCCACACTGGAGGAGCTACCCCAGAGGCCACCACTCGTGGCGATCTCAGCCTCGTGGCCACAAACCGCCCGTATGGCTCATCAGTGATCAATTCAGCGGCATCCGCTCCCATGAGAAAAGGGTCATCCCTATGGTCAGCAACGAACATGGTCTCGGGCGGATCAACGGGCGCCCTCTGCATGAGGCCTAGTCCATGCTGCCACAAAACTCTCTCACCTAAATAAAAGGCCTCGCCTCTAAACCCCACCAGCAATCTCTTCTGTCTGGTCACCCTCAGGGCTTCGCTCGGATCAAAGACCACCTTCCGCCCCTCATACCGAGACCAAGGGAAAAGGTTGAGCTCCACCGGCATGGCACCCCTCAAAACCTCTTTCACATCAGCATAGCGAACAGAAACTCGTCCCTTACACCCTCTCTTCTCCCGAGCTTCCCTAGCCCAGCAGGTCATGGCCGGAAAGATGAGGTCCCGGTCAAGAGCCAGCCTCCAGGGATAGTTGCCAAAGATCTTGTAGTACCAAGCCTACAAAAGAAACAGCAAGGAAAGCCGTCAGCACACTGAAATGAAGAATAGGCCGAATGCAAAAAGTAAAGAAAAGGCCGAAGTGGAAATACCTCTAGGGCAAACTGAAAGCAAGCTAAAGACTTGCTCGCTTTCCGGCTATACTTATCGAGCTCCATGAATAGCTCGGCCAGACCAGCCTCACCCCAAGCAACGTCTCTGATGGCCTCAGGTGTAGTCAGAGACCCAAGAAGAGGGAACATACAGGTAGTGTCAGTATTGGCAAAAATGGTACTACTGAGGAGGAGCCACACATAGGAGCGCCCAAGCTGCTCAGCGGTAATCCGGCCCGCCGCATACTCCAGAAAGTTGGCCTGAATGACCCTCTCGACTGTTTGCACTAGGATGCCCAAACCCTTGGTAGGACCTAAAAATCCAATGAGCGCCCTGATCTCGGCCTCGGGGATCCTATCCCTCCAAACAACCGGATGCTCACCAAAGGAAAGCCCGGTAATCATCGCAAAGTCAGTTGGGGTCACAGTCACCTCTCCCCAGCTCAGATGGAACGTGTGGGTTGTATCCCACCAATATTCACCCAGGGCGTTAAGAAGCCCCATACTCCTATTGTGTTCACCAGCTGGTCCACAGCCTCTATAAAAGGCACCAGTCCCGTGCGTGCCACTCACTCCCTCGGACCAGGAACATCATCAACAGACTCAGGCATGGCTTCCCACAAAGAGAAGCAAGCATCCGGCGACCCTCGAGACTTGGGATCACCACCCTACAGGTAAACACAGCAAAGGTATGAATAACACAGTTTACAGATACTAATGCTCATAATGATTGCACAAAAAAAACAAATTGGAGAAAAGTTTCTGTCCCCTTTAAAATTGCATAAGTCATTTTAAGGGCCATTTTTGGAGAAAAGTTTCCGTCCCCTTTAAAATTGCATAAGTCATTTTAAGGGCCATTTTTGGAGAAAAGTTTCCGTCCCCTTTAAAATTGCATAAGTCATTTTAAGGGCCAATTTTTGGAGAAAAGTTTCCGTCCCCTTTAAAATTTCATAAGTCATTTTAAGGGCTATTTTTGGAGAAAAGTTTCCGTCCCCTTTAAAATTGCGTAAGCCATTTTAAGGGTCATCTTTGGAGAAAAGTTCCCGTCCCCTTTAAAAAATGTATAAGTCATTTTCAAGGGTCATATTCTTTCCGTCCCGAAAGGCATAGTCACTTTTGAAGAAATTGTCATTTTGGTCTCAACAACAATATGCCCATCCCATAATTTCCCCCGCAAACATACAACAACTCATCCTAAGAAATGCTAGCATGCACTTAACTGCGCCAAAATGACTAGTCGAACCTAAGGTACAAGAAGTTTATGCATGGACAACGGGCAACATACTTTGATTTTGGAAAGTTTAGCTAGGCATGTCCAAATGAGGCAATGAGCACATACTCACGTCCCTAATGGTCCCAATGACACAAAAATGAGGTCAATTTCATGAAATCGCGTCAAGAAATGCGAAGATCTCAAATGGCATGGACAAAAAATCCTAGGCCTAGGAAAGACGTGCAAGGCTCAAATGTGAGTAGGAAGAATGCTTACCCCGTCACCATGGCACAAGTGAATTGTGGGAGACTTGTAGAAACCCGCTCCCTCATCCCGGAGATTGACAGCGTAGCCTCAAAAGTTTCGAGCCATGTCTAGCCTCTTCTCCGCCCCTCTAGGATAACCCGCGCGTGCCCGTCCCGCCATGATCAATCCTTGAGGAATCCGAGTAAGAAAATTTGGAAATTGATGGAGTTTTCCCTCTCAAAATCGCCTCTTTTCTCTCTGCTTTTTCGTCTGAAGTTTGGGGCAACCATCCGTATGGCTGCCTTTTGAAAAAGGAAGAAGACGCCCTCTTAAGCCATACGGATGGTTTGGGCGAAGAAAAATCTCAGCCTAAAATTACCCTTGTGCCCCTCGCACCTTGAACAAGATTTTTTCCCCAAAGATTCAGAAATGCCCTCCTTGGCTCATGCAACTTGAATTGAACCTAGAAAATTTAGGTTCCCGAAGTCGCCACAGGCAGTCCTAGCGACGTAAGCCCAACTTTGTGAAATTAAATATGGCCGTCCTCGACGTAAGCCCAGTTAAAAATTGTTGAGAAAATATGGCCGTCCTCGACGTAAGGCCAGTTAATTTTTTTTTTGAGAAAATATGGCCGTCCTCGACGTAAGCCCAGTTAAAAGTTAAAATTTGGAAATGGTCTGCTTATTATGGCCATCCTCGACGTAAGCCCAGTTAAAAGTTAAAGTTTGGAAATGGTCTTTTGCTTGATGCTTATTATGGCCGTCCTCGACGTAAGCCCAGTTAATTTTTTTTTGAGAAAATATGGCCGTCCCCGACGTAAGCCCATTATCTATGACTTAGAATAGTCGTTATAGGCTAGAGCCTTTGTCCCGACAGTCCTTAGAGGGACGTAAGACCAGTTTTTCCGTCAACCTCCCCAAAGATGGAGTTGACCCCGGTCAAGCTTTGACTTAGAATAGTCGTTATAAGCTAAAAGCCTTTGTCCCGGCAGTCCTTAGAGGGACGTAAGACCAGTTTTCCCGTCAACCTCCCCAAAGATGGAGTTGACCCCGGTCAAGCTTTGACTTAGAATAGTCGTTGTAGGCTAAAAGCCTTTGTCCCGGCAGTCCTTAGAGGGACGTAAGACCAATTTTCCCGTCAATCTCCCCAAAGATGGAGTTGACCCCGGTCAAGCTATGACTTAGAATAGTCGTTATAGGCAAGAGCCTTTGTCCCAGCAGTCCTTAGAGGGACGTAAGACCAGTTTTCTCGTCAATCTCCCCAAAGACGGAGTTGACCCCGGTCAAGACTTAGAATAGTCGTTATAGGCTAGAGCCTTTGTCCCGACAGTCCTTAGAGGGCCGTAAGACAAGTTTTCCCATCAACCTCCCCAAAGATGGAGTTGACCCCGGTCAAGCTTTGACTTAGAATAGTCGTTATAGGCTAAAAGCCTTTGTCCCGGCAGTCCTTAGAGGGACGTAAGACCAGTTTTCCCGTCAATATCCCCAAAGATGGAGTTGACCCCGGTCAAGCTATGACTTAGAATAGTCGTTATAGGCCAGAGCCTTTGTCCCGGCAGTCCTTAGAGGGACGTAAGACCAGTTTTCCCGTCAATCTCCCCAAAAATGGAGTTGACCCTGGTCAAGCTATGACTTAGAATAGTCTTTATAGGCCAGAGCCTTTGTCCCGGCAGTCCTTAGAGGGATGTAAGACCAGTTTTCCCATCAATCTCCCTAAAGATGGAGTTGACCCCGGTCAATCTATGAATTAGAATAGTCGTTATAGGCCAGAGCCTTTGTCCCGGCAGTCCTTAGAGGGACGTAAGACCAGTTTTCCCGTCAATCTCCCCAAAGATGGAGTTGACCCCGGTCAAGCTATGACTTAGAATAGTCATTATAGGCTAGAGCCTTTGTCCCGGCAGTCCTTAGAGGGACGTAAGACCTGTTTTCCCGTCAATCTCCCCAAAGACGGAGTTGACCCCGGTCAAGCTATGACTTAGAATAGTCGTTATAGGCTAGAGCCTTTGTCCCGGCAGTCCTTAGAGGGACGTAAGACCGGTTTTCCCGTCAATCTCCCCAAAGACGGAGTTGACCCCGGTCAAGCTATGACTTAGAATAGTCGTTATAGGCTAGAGCCTTTGTCCCGACAGTCCTTAGAGGGACGTAAGACCAGTTTTCCCGTCAATCTCCCCGAAGATGGAGTTGACCCCGGCCAAGCTCGGACTTAGAATAGTCACCATAGGCCATCCCCGATGTAAGCCCGATAAGAATCTGTAAGTCAACCCTCTCCTATAGAGTCAAGTTGACCATATGCCCAGCAAGTCAACCCTCTCCCATAGAGCCAAGTTGACCATGTCTCGCCTCTGACCCCTAGAGTCATGCCTCCTTGCGGACCTAAGTAACCCCACGTACCTTCGAACTACGTTAGGCTTGATTCCCCGCGAACGGGATATGTAGGAATCCTATACCACTAGGTCCTGCCATGCAACCAAAATCGGTTAAAGCCGTCGTCCCGTCAGATTGGGATGCTTATTTCTATCGACAACCCCGCTCTTTCGAAGCAACGTTGCCGAGGGGCTCTGTAAGTACCCCAATCTGAAACCGACCTATCTTAGAGGTAGCCTTAGCACCGTTTCAGGGATAATCTATTAGGCCAGGACCTCCCTAAGATAAGCTATAAATTCCAGGACTACTCTGGTATAAAATTGGAAAAATCCAGAAGCTCGCCAGGCTGAGCCGTACGGATGCTTTGGGTACTAGAGGGGCCTAGCCGTACGGCTGGTTTGGGCACCCTCAGTCCCTGTAAATAGAACCCCTTGGTGATCATTTCAGGGGGGGCAGAAAACATTAGAACTATGGTTATTCTGTCGAATTCACCTCAGAATAGTGTGAGTGAGAGTGAACAAAGAGTGAAAGAGAGAAAGGAAGATTGGCCTAAACCAAGATAGGTAAAGCCACCTCCTCCCCCTCCCTTCTCTTCATCTAAGAACTCTATTTATCTTTGATCTTGTCATTTATTGTTGATCTTTACATTCTTGCAAGTCTTGTCCATTCAAGCAATATACATATATCTATTATTATTTATATTTCCTAGTCCAAGCCATGAGATGATCAAAGGTGCCCTCCATACTTTGTGTGGAAGAGGTTCAAACCTAGTTTGATCATGGCTTGTTGATTGTTCATTTACATTCTTGTCATGGATAATGCTCTTGTTGTTCATTTTGTTCATCTTAAGCTATGATGATCATGTTGAGGATAAAGTCTCAATCTTTATCCTCATCACCTTGATCTAGCCCAAAATTCCCAAGTTTGGGTAATAAAGATTCAATCTTTATGGTTTGTTCTTGTCCCTAGAGGATTAATCTTGCCTAGAAGAGCCATTTTGATGGTAAAGTTTCAATCTTTACTCATCAAATGGTCACTATGGCTCAAAAGGGCATATTGGCCACCTTTTTCATGTTTCTCCCATGATTGCCTTTGATCATGCCCAAACTCTTGCTTTGGGAGGTTCTTAGATGATCAAATGGCATAGGAATGAGTTGTTAATGTTGTTTTGTGTTGGAATAACAAACTGGAATCAGAACAGTTTGGTCCAGTTCAAGCAGAATGCTCTGTTTCTGCCTAGAACTGGACTGTTGCTTGAATAAACTGTAAAATCCCAGGAGTGGCCTCATGTAGATACCCCGGGGGTGACCACGGCCTTAGGCTGGAGCGCGCGGTGTGATCCTAGGATGTCTAACTTGTTTTTTAGAGTCGCCACCTATGTTTTGAGGAACATAAGAAAAACCTATTGATTGTAGCCTAAGTTTGATTACGAAAACCGAGATTCTTTGTTTTGAGGTTCGGGTGTTAGATTACGAGATGGGAAGTACCGAAACACCCATCTCGCCCAACTAAAGTTGGTCTTGCTTGATCAAAATCTACATGAATGAAAATGTTCTTCTTCTTCTTCTTTAAGTCATGAAAAGGGGGTTTAAAATAGAGTTTGGAATGTAGGGGATAACTCCTCAACCAACCTCAATGAGATGAGGTGATCATTAGAGTCATGTCCCAAAATGATTTGGGTGATTGCACATTTGATTAAAATAAAAAGAGAGAGGAGATGAAGTAGAAAAGGAAGGAAAAATATGGACTTTTACCTACAATTTGAAGACCTTCAAATATTTCTTGATGAAATCCTTGGAGAACCTTTAGAAAGTGATTTTGGTATAGTTTTTGTAAGTTCAATTTTCGGTCCCTTGAAAATGGAGGTAAAGAGAGGTTTTTATAGGTGAGAGAGGGGTGTTTTTGGTGCCAAAACTCAGTCACCAAGAAATCCTTCCCGGGCAAAATCCTGTAAATTGAGCAAGGGAGGGAATCCTGGCCAGAAATCTGTAACTGACGCCCAGAGGCGCGCGCTTCCTGCTTTGGGGTCGGGAGGCGCGCGCGCCTGGCTCCTCCTGTCGGAGGCGCGCGACTCAAAGAAGGCAATTTTGACAGAATGGACTAGAAAGTCAGCCCTGTCATTCAGTTTAGTCCCTGGACTTAACGAAGTCAGTCAGGAACTTAACGGAAGTGACAGAAACTAACGAGAAACACTTAGAAAGGGGAGAAACACAAAATCAAATGTGCAATCGGGGTGAGCGGTCCAAGGCGGGGTGTCTACAGAGCCCCTCGGCGACGTGGACTGCAAAGCAGGACGCGTCGACGAAAGTTAAAAACACCCGCCGAGGACATCACCAAGAAAAGGCAAAGACTCGATGAAAGCAGGAATTTGAAATTGCGAGAGGTAGTGGTGCGCTCCCTGTGTGAGCGGCTTTTGCTGGAGTGTTGTACTGGAGCTCATGGGAGCTTGTCTCGATATGGACTGAGTTTGTTGAGTTGGAGCTCATGGGAGCTTGTCTCGATATGGACCGAGTTGCCGACCTGGAGCTCATGGGAGCTTGTCTCGATATGGACCGAGTTGCCGACTTGGAGCTCATGGGAGCTTGTCTCGATATGGACTGAGTTGCCGACTTGGAGCTCATGGGAGCTTGTCTCGATATGGACCGAGTTGCCGACTTGGGGCTCATGGGAGCTTGTCTCGATATGGACCGAGTTGCCGACTTGGAGCTCATGGGAGCTTGTCTCGATATGGACCGAGTTGCCGACTTGGGGCTCATGGGAGCTTGTCTCGATATGGACCGAGTTGCCGACTTGGAGCTCATGGGAGCTTGTCTCGATATGGACCGAGTTGCCGACTTGGAACTCATGGGAGCTTGTCTCGATATGGACCGAGTTGCCGACTTGGAGCTCATGGGAGCTTGTCTCGATATGGACCGAGTTGCCGACTTGGAACTCATGGGAGCTTGTCTCGATATGGACCGAGTTGCCGACTTGGAGCTCATGGGAGCTTGTCTCGATATGGACCGAGTTGCCGACTTGGAGCTCATGGGAGCTTGTCTCGATATGGACCGAGTTGCCGACTTGGAGCTCATGGGAGCTTGTCTCGATATGGACCGAGCTGCCGACTTGGAGCTCATGGGAGCTTGTCTCGATATGGACCGAGATGCCGACTTGGAGCTCATGGGAGCTTGTCTCGATATGGACCGAGTTGCCGACTTGGGGCTCATGGGAGCACGGTTGAATGTTTTGAATGAGGTCGTTAGCGAACCCTTGTTGACGAATCCGTTAGTGAATCCGTTCGATGAAATATTGCTTTGAAGCCTCGTGCCATTTGGAGTCACACTTGACTTTTTTTTTTTTGAATTGTGGGGTACGGGCACAGTTGACCGCGACCAGAAAAATGTTCCTGCTGGGGATGAAATGTTGAGATTGACTCTTGAGGGGGGTGTGGCACCCGTGACAGAACTTAGGGAGTTCGGAATTTTGAAGAGGACAACCTACTTTTGAGTGGGAGTTTATATCCTACTTTCGATTTTTGACTTGCCTTAAGGGCGGACCAGAAAAAGGTGTGCCCAACTGGGTGTCTGAGGATCGGGACAGTGTCTTGATATAGGCTGGAGATCTCTGACAAGGCCCTTTTCTTGAAGCGATTTAGAACTGGGAGGCGCGCGCCTTTATATGTAGGCTTGGGACGCGCGCGCGCTTCATACCGCTGGCGGGTGGCGCGCGCGTCTGGGAGGCGGAATTCCGGGCTTGACATTTGCTGACCAAAAGAGCCCCCAACAGCTATAATATCATCTTCTGTTCGACCACTTGATCCTAACAGCTCATTTCCGCCATTTTTGAACATCATATTATTGCTTAACTTTGCTTGTGATCAACATTTTCCATGGCTTCCAATTCTTTTGCCCTTGATGCCAAGGTTGTTAGTGAGTATGAAAAGGACTTGGGTACTTTTGTGTATTCTTTTAAGACCCATCCCAAGAAGGCCTTCATTAAAGACTTCGGGTTCCGAATTCTTTTTACTTTGCGGACGTTGAAGCCGGATTGGGATTTGTTGCGAGCTGCCGCGGTTTTCTGGGATTGCGACAGCCATACCTTCAACCTTTCAACTAATGAAATGGTGCCGACTGTTGACGATTTCGGGGCCATCCTTGGCATGCCTTTGGCCGGTCGGATTGCTGTCCCTAAATATCACCGTGGTGTCGTCGACTCTTGGGTTGAGTTACTGAATCTCCCTGTTGAGGACGTGAGGAGGATGTTGCACGGTACCGTGGTTGACATAACTGAGTTGCCGATGCTCATCAGTTTACACTCGGAGGACCCGGTGATTCAATTTTTCAAAAGAAATGCCATGGCTGTTTGTCTCTTCAGCGAAGTACTGTTTGTTACACCCTTCGGGACTGCGGACACGCAGTTGGCTGAGATTATTTTGCAAGCTAAGGAGCAGCGATTTAGTGTAATCCCTCTTATTGTAGGGGAGACGTTGCACGGCCTTGATGAGTTACATAGGACGGGCAAGATGTGTCGGGGAAGCCCTTTGCTCTTGACCATATGGCTCCGAGAACACTTCAGAATTTATTCTCCGGATGGTGATTTGTCTCCTTTTTCTGTTCATAGGAGGAAGTTGTTGATCCGGGATTTATCTGAAGATGATTGGAAGAAATTCTTTGCCTCTCGGGTGACCGCCGATATTGAGTGGTGTCCTCCTTCTTGGGGTCTTCGTCCTTTTGTGGAATGGACTCTTGGTTTTCAGCACGTGGTTGTACCCGGTTTGAGAGATTCTTCATTTTACCAGCCAGAGCGGGTTCTGCGGCAGTTCGGTCGCCAACAGACAATTCCTTTTCCGAGGGATGGAATGCTTCGTCCAGTTGCTTACATGGGTCCTGACTTCTCGAGTGAGCTTCAGTCGGCTTGGGGAGATGACCGCAATCGTTGGGCTTTCGCTCCTCTGCATCGGGGGAGTGTCTTCCTTCCCGAGAGCTACTTGGACTATTTATTTGGCACCCTTTACCGTGGCATCACTTGGGTTGATGTGCTTCGTGCCGAGTTGTTGGGACAGGGTTTTGAGCCTAGCAGCACTTTGAGATATAGGGAGGCTGCTGCTGATCCGAGTAACATTCCCGCTGACCCTTTCGGTACTCCTTTGGATGGCTTTTATTCTAGGAGACGTGTTGCATCACAGAAGGTTTCGGTACGTATTAGTGCTCCTTTGTTACCCAAGAAGAAAAGGATTGAGAGACGATCGGGTGGTCCTTCGATAGCTAAGAGAAGATTGGATTTTTCTTAGTACCCTAAGAGATTGCAATTAGACCACTTTGTTTTAGGATTTAATATTTTGATGTCTTTTGTTGCTCAATAAATCCGTTGTAATGGTTTGAATAATTCATTGAATGAATAAAAAATTGCATTTTGTTATTTGAAGTGAATTGGGTATTTTTGATATGTTTTAGACCGCACCCGAAGGTTGCCTACGTTCCTCCAGTTGGGAGGCTCAGGTCTTCGTAGTTCAAACAAACAAAGACCATTTTTTTTTTTTTTTTTTTTTTTTGTGCACCCTGTTTTTTGCCTAGACCGCCCTTGCGGGTTTTCAATCTAGCGGGCTTCTTTTTTGCACGTGCTCTAATTTTTGCCTAGGCCGCCCTTGCGGGTTTTCAACCTAGCGAGCGATTTTTTTTTTTTTTTTTTTTTTTAATGGTCTTTGTTTATTAAGCGTAGAACCTCTTGAGCTTGTCGAGGTTGACCTCCTTTGGCAGCTGGTCACCATCTAGATCTACGAGCCGGACTGCACCACCGCTTAGTATCTTTTTGACCACGTACGGACCGATCCATCGGGGTCCCCATTTCCCCAGGGGATTCATGGCCTTAGGAGGATGTTGTCTTAAGACCAAATCTCCCACATTGATGTTTCGAGGCCTCACTTTTTTGTTGAAAGCTCTTGCCATCCTTTGCTGATACGCCCTCGTGCGTTCGAGTGCTCTTAACCTTTTCTCGTCGAGCAAGGCTAGTTGTTCATATCGACTTTGCATCCAGTCGACCTCGTTGACTTGATTCTCGAGGAGGACTCGTAGAGATGGGACTTAAAGTTCGATAGGGAGTACGGCTTCAGAACCATAGACCAATGCATAAGGAGTTTCTCCTGTTGCGGATCGTATTGATGTGCGGTAGCCCCACAATGCTAATGGTAGCTTTTCGGGCCAATCCCTTCCCGTTGAGGCCATTTTCTTGACGATGGTCTCGATGGTCTTATTTGCTGCTTCGACTGCGCCATTTGCTTGGGGCCGGTAAGGAGATGACTTGTGCTTGGTGATCTTGTATTCTACCAAAAGTACATCCATTTCCTTCTCAAAGTGAGAGCCGTTGTCGGAAATGATTTCATGAGGCACGCCGTATCGGCACATGATATTAATCTTTACAAATTCGGCCACTTTCTTGGCGTTGAGGGTCCGATAGGCTTGTGCTTCGACCCACTTTGTGAAGTAGTCGACTGCCACCAGGACGAATGACTGCCCATTGCTCCCGGTAGGATGAACTTTACCGATGATGTCTATCCCCCAACAAGAGAAAGGCCAAGGTGTGACCATGTTGTAAAGTTGTGAGGGTGGAGCATGTTGCAGATTAGCGTGGAATTGGCACTTGGCACACCTTTTGACTTTCTCGATACAGTCTCGTTCCATAGTGCTCCAATAGTAACCAATGCGAAGTATCTTCTTGACTAGCATAAACCCATTCATGTGGGGTCCACATTCTCCTTCGTACACTTCACACATTATCTCTTGAGCTTCGGTCTCATTGGCGCATAGGAGATTGATCCCGTCGTGGTGCCTTTTATAGACTCGGTCCCCAATTACTACGTACCGAGAGGCTAACCTTTGCAGAGCTGCTTGAGACTTCTTATTGATGTTCTCGGGATAGGTGCCGTCCTTGAGGAAGTTCATGATATCCGAATACCACGGAGAGTTTGTTTGAACCTCGTTGATCTCGATACTCATGCAATATGCCGGACTGCTCCTTCGAGCAATTTTGAAAGGCTTCACCATTTTCCCTTTGGGCATTTCAACTAATGAAGCTATAGTGGCCAGTGCATCGGCGAAGCGATTCTTATCCCTTGGCAGGTAGTTGAAAGTGATCTCTTGGAATTGTTCAACCAGTTCTTCAAGGTGCTGACCATACTGTTGGAGAGTCGGGTCTTGGGTTCGCCATTTACCCGATTGCTGATTGATAAGGAGTAAAGAGTCGCCGAACACTTCTAGTTCCGTGACGTTTCTTTCGAGAGCTGCTTCGAGCCCTGCTATGCATGCTTTATACTCGGCAATGTTGTTGGTAGCCTCGAATTCCAGGCGTATGGCAATGGGAGTGTAGATGTCTTTTGGATCGACAAGCAATACCCCTATACCAAAACCGTGTTTATTGGCGGCGTCATCGAAAAAAAAGTTGCCACTTGTCTTCCTCGGTCGCAGTACAAATTAACTGCTCGTCGGGGAACTGTACATCTTCCCCCTTCACTTCGTCACACGGGAATTCGGCAAGCTGGTCACTGAACACTTTCCCCCTGACGGATTTTAGTGTGACGTAAGTGATATCATAGCCGGCGAGCATGAAGTACCATTTGGCTATTCTTGTTGACATGAAAGGCTTCTCGAAGATGTAGCAGAGCGGGTCCACCTTTGCTACTAGCTTGATCGGGAAAGCTTCCATATAGTGTTTGAGCTTTTGAGTGACCCAAACCAATGCTGCACATGACTTCTCTAAGACAGAGTATTTCTTTTCGCCTCCTTGGAATCGGCGACTGACAAAATAAATGGCGTTCTCCATTGTGGACTCTCGTTGCTCTTGTGCTAGCATAGCCCCTAGGGCTTCATCATTGACAGTGAGGTAAAGCAACAGAGGTTTCTCCTTGTGTGGCGGAACTAGAACAGGAGGGCACGTCAAGTAATGCTTCACTTGGTCGAAGGCTTCTTGGCACGCGTCGGTCCATTCTAGAGCCACATTCTTCTTGAGTAACTTGAAGATTGGCTCGCACATGGAAGTGAGTTAGTGCACAAACCGACTGATGTATTGTAGTCTGCCCATGAAACCTTTAATCTCTTTCTGCGTCTTTGGAGGAGGCATGTCAATGATTGCCTTGATTTTGGAGGGGTCTACTTCGATTCCCCTTTCAGTGACCATATAACCAAGAACTTTGCCTCGGATAACCCCGAATGTGCACTTTGCAGGGTTGAGCCTCATTTTGTGTTGACGAAGCCTTTCGAAGAACTTGCGGAGATCGATCAGGTGTTGACCATCGGTTCCTTTGGAGTGAATGATCATGTCGTCCACATAGACCTCGATTTCTTTGTGAATCATATCGTGGAACAAGTCTGTCACGGCTCTTTGGTAGGAAGCCCCAGCATTTCTTAACCCAAATGGCATGACTGTGTAGCAAAAGGTACCCCACGATGTTGTGAAGGCTGTCTTATGTTGATCTTCCTCGGCCATGAGAATCTGATTGTACCCAGCGAACCCATCCACGAATGAGCGGACCTCGTAGGCAGCAGTGGAGTCGACTAGCATGTCGATATTAGGGAGTGGGAAATCATCCTTTGGGGAAGCTTTGTTTAAATCCGGAAGTCTACACAAACTCGAACCTTGCCGTTCGCCTTCCTGACTGTCACAATGTTGGTTAACCATGTCGGATACTCGATAACCTTGATGAAACCCACACTGAGGAGCTTCTCAATCTCTTCTTTGACCTGCAGAGACCATTCTGGCTTGATCTTTCGGAGCTTCTGCTTTACTGGCCTGGCATCTTCTCTGATCGGAATCCTGTGCTCCGCTACCTTTCTGTCTAAACCCGGCATGTCTTTGTATGACCATGCGAACACATCCACGAACTCCCGTAGTAGTGCAGTCAATCTGTCTTTGTCGTCCCCCTTGAAGAAGCTTCCAATCTTGGTTTCTTTTGGCTCTTCTTCGGTACCCAGATTAACAACGTGCAATTCTTCGTCAGCCTTTGGACCATTCTCGCCACGACTACGGACTTGTTGAGCAAGTTCATTTAAGTATGTTGTGTTTTCGTGGTCTATTTCATCATAATTTGAATCGTTATTAACTTGTTCGTTAAGTTCATTATTAGTTAATTCATCATTTA
Source organism: Campanula takesimana (assembly GCA_026119855.1). Lineage (NCBI taxonomy): Eukaryota > Viridiplantae > Streptophyta > Magnoliopsida > Asterales > Campanulaceae > Campanula > Campanula takesimana. Next base: position 47,898 of record JAOWBW010002590.1, read on the forward strand.
TGATGTTTGCAATCTCAGGGTACTCAGAAATATCAAATTTTTCATTAGCAAAGAAAGGAAACACACGCTCGGCTATGGCCTCCAAATCCTCTTGGGTGAGGGTATTAGAGACACTCTCGGACTCAAAAGTAAGTGTGAGCTGCTCTTCCTTTGTTGGTGTGCGGGGTATGCAACCCATTTCTTGGACTAAGAATTCCTCGGATACCACGGGCCCTTTTGTTGAATACCAATTGTTGATCGGCTCGGAGCTTGGCGGGATCTCACTGATAGTCTCGTTCATTATGACGGTGTCATGGATGGCGTTGACTTGGCATTCATTCATCGTGGCAAGCTCTTCGAACATGGAGGCTAAATCTGTCAGTTCTTCCCCCACAGTGATTTCTGTCTCGGACTCTATAGTCACCTTCCTTCCCCACCATTCACGGGGCGACATGGGAGTTGGTTCCTTTTCGGATATCTGGATCTCACAATCGGAGAAGATTTCGAGGCCGGGCTTTTTGACACCTTTATTGTTAACCCACGGCTCGGGAAAGATCATGTATGGAACGTCTTCCCCTTGGCGGACAAAATAGCCATTCAACGTCTTGCGGTAAGGCCTTAGGTTAGGGACTTCATACCGACGGCCTTCTTTACGAGCTCGGGCCTTTTCGTTCTTGATCGCTTGTTCTTGCTTCAAGTCTTCTTCGGAAAGCTCGTACCCCAAACCGAATGTGTTCTTGACAAATGGGACTTGCACGGGATGTAGGATTCCTTGCTGATATTTCCCTAAGCCTAAACCAGGGAAGTAGTCCATATTCCTCATCATGCGGAGTACTTTGTGATTGCTGGGGGTCCATGATCCGTTTCCCCCTTCTTTATCAATGGCGTTGATTGAGACGCCGGAGAGAGTGGAGTCTGGTAGACCGTGCTGAACTTGGTGGACGGGCTTACCTTTTCTGTGGATAGTAATGTTTTCAGCCATTACGGTCACTATTTCGTCACCATTTCGGATCTTGACACATTGGTGGAGAGTTGACGGTACGGCATTAGCACTATGAATCCATGGTCGACCTAACAGTAAGTTGAACGAGGCCGGGATATCAAGCACTTGGAATGGAACGGACATGACTATGCTCCCAAACTCAATGTCTATTTCGATCATACCCATGACTGTACGGGCGGTGCTGTCATAACCTCGGATTAATTGAGTAGAAGGCTTTAAATCAGAATCCTTAAGCCCCAGTATGCCCATGATTCTACCAGGCATGAGATTGAGTGCGGAACCACCGTCCACTAAAACTCTTGAGACGGGCCTCCCCCTTACTCGTACCTTGAGGTAAATAGCTTCGTTGTGGTCGGAACCAAACGGTGGAAGGTCCATATCGGCAAAGGTGATTACGTTGCCAAAATGAATGTGACCAATCATTGCCGTGAGGTCCTCGGGAGAAGTATCGGGAGAAACTGATGTATCATCGAGATTGCGGATGACAAGATCTCGGTGTTTCTTTGAGGATGCAATGAGGTCCCAAATAGAGATGTTGGCTTGAGTTTTCTTGAGTTGGATAAGTAGAGGATCTTCGGGAGCGTTATGAGCTTGCGGCCTTTGAGAAGAGGAGCTTGGTGCGGAAGTGGAAAGGTTGCTTGCTATGACTCGACCGGATCGAGTTAGCATGTTGACGTTCCTATCTTGCTTCTTTTTCCTATTCTCTAGTACTTCCCTCCTTACCTCATCGTAAGTCACTACATAACAAGAATTGTCAAGTTTATTCATAACATTGGGGCCCCCATTCACAATTGGGATTGAATGGGTGGTCCCCTCAAATTCTCCTATCTCTATTACATTGACATGCTCGTCATTAGTCACTACAAACTCTTTCTTATCTATGAGATCTTGAATGACATTGCGGAGAATGAAGCAATCCTCGGTGGTGTGGCCACTATATTGGTGGTAGCCACAATATTTGTGGTGAGCATGATTGGAGTTGATCGTCTTGGGTTGGTACCCTTGCACGGGTGTGATTTGACCCTTTGCCTTGAGGACCTCGAACACTTCGGTTTGAGTCATGCCTTGGAGAGGCGTGTAGACACGGTCACTTCGGGCCTTTTCCCTTGAGGTGGAGGAACCTTTTTGTAATTCCCCTTGTCAATAGTGACGGCGTTGACCGAGGCCTCTTTTGTGGAGTTGGAAGCGGCCTTGTAGCGGTAAGTAGGAGTGGTCTTCTTAATCTCCTTGAGCAAGTCATCCATGCGTACCCCCGCCTCATACATTTGGGAGAAGTCGGAGTAGCAAGCCCCACTTAGGTGGGTGCGGAGATCAATCTTGAGACACTTGAGAAATATGTCCATTTGCTCCTTTGTGTTTGGCCTCTCAACAATTTCAGAGAGTTTGTCATTCCATCTCCTTGTGAAGTCGATGAAGGACTCATTGTCTCGTTGAGTAGTGTTCTCTAGCTCTTTCCTTGTGGGCCGGTGAGTGGTGTTGCCTTGGTATTGGTTCTTCAAGGCAAGCATGGCGGAGTCCCAATCAAGACGGACAGTGAGCGGGAGAGTAGCATACCAATCTTTTGCCGCCCCCTCGAGAGTGAGAGGAAAGCATTGAGCCATCACCTTGGGGGAGACCTTCTTTGGAACCATTGCCCAAATATAAGTTTCAATGTGAGCCATAGGACAAGAGTTGCCCTTGAATTTGCTTATGTCGGGCATCTTGAACTTATCGGGAAGAGCGGCCATAGTACTCATGAGGATGGATGATTGATAAAGGCTTGTGTCGGAGCCTTTCCCCATGTTGAGCCCATTGAATTTTTGGTCGATGTAGGCCATGATAGAATCCACCATTTTGGGCTCATTGTTCTCGGAACTTGGTTCCCCCATTTTCTTGGTGCGGGTGTTGACATAAGGACTCTTGAACAAACCCTCGGTCCATTCGGATTCATCATCATTGTTCTTGTTCTTTCCCTTGGCAAGGTTGGTGAGCTTTTCTTTCATTAGCTCCATTTCGGCCTCGTGGGCCTCCCTTTGGCTGTCGAGGTGGGATTGCCAAATGTCGTCTTTGCTTTGTGCCTCCTTGTTAAGGGTGGAGACTTGCTCTTGGAGGAGTTGGACCATAGTTGAGAGCTGTTCGAGAGACATGGTGTTGCTGCTGCCGGTCATGGTTGATGTCGGAGCTGTCGGAGTGATCTCTTCACGGACTAACCGATTTGCTGAATCCCGGTAGACTTTGTAAGTACCAATTGAACCTATATTGCAGAAGAGGCCCTTGTCAGTCTTGAGTAACACTTGCGGTCCATGAAGAGGCTTAGAACACACAGTTGGGCACACGACTCGAACCACGTAAGAAAGGACTTTTTTTTTTTTTTTTTTTTTTTTTTTTTTTGTAAGTCGGAGGGCATGAATCCCTTTTGGGGTTTCTAAGAAAATAATGGAATCGTCACACTAGTATATAGACCATCTCGCGGTCCCATATACTCATCGGATTCCATCGCGCTTGTGAATCCTACATGTATCGGGATTAAACTAAATTAATGTAGTAAAGCATACATGCGGGGACGGATTTTTATTTTCGTCCAAAATAACCACTTTTGGGGACGGATTTTTATTGCGTCCATTTCAACAAGTTGGCATGTATGATTTGAAAACATTAGTTTAGGGAAATCTCGGTACATGGAAACCGACTTGAGTCACGGAGTGTTAGACCCTAACTAGAATTTGTGTGGTTTGTGCTCGGCTTGAATATGAGGCTCAAAGGTCACCCCCGGCATGTAGTCTTGAACTACGCCACGGGCTGAGGTTTACCGCTTCGAAAGAGCCAAGGTCTGGTGGAGCTTGAAACTTTCTAGGACGGGCCTCGACGGGTTTGGGGTTGGACTTGTGCGACTCGATAGTGAGCAGTTCATAGGAATATGTGCATGTAGTGTGAGGTCTAACAAGTGACAAATTTTTTTTTTTATATATATTTTTTTTTTTTTGAAAAGAAAGAAAAACACACAAACACATAAGCACATAAAATTACAACTCCCGAATCACCCGTGTGACCGGTAAATAAAACACAAAATTAAAACAGTCCGAGGGTTCAATTCTGTTCTGATGCAGGCAACTGTGCCCACACCCCACTGTTCTGCTTAGTCACTGAAACCTGTTTCTGTTCTGGAAACCAACCCAGAAGCGTGCGCCTCTGAGTGTTGATGTGGGACGCGCGCGCATGGCGCAATGCTTATGGGAGGCGCGCGCTTCTGGGGCACACCTGTCAGAATGTCAGACTTTGGACTCAGGGGATTGCCCTGGTCCCATGTTCATATTGTAACCCCTGCAGAAGTGATTAGTGCAGAATAACAGAAGAAGAAGATGAAGAACATGAAGAAGTGGGCGATTCTGGTTCTTGATGCGGGATGCGCGCGCCTTAGGCCTAAAAGGCCAGACGCGCGCGCCTCCCCCATCACGAAACAGAATGCCCAGAAAAGATGTAGATTTTGATCAGAATGCAAGTTTAACCCTCAAATATCCCCCCAGCAGAGTCGCCACTGTAGATACCCCGGGGGTGACCACGGCCTTAGGCTGGAGCGCGCGGTGTGATCCTAGGATGTCTAACTTGTTTTTTAGAGTCGCCACCTATGTTTTGAGGAACATAAGAAAAACCTATTGATTGTAGCCTAAGTTTGATTACGAAAACAGAGATTCTTTGTTTTGAGGTTCGGGGGTTAGATTACGAGATGGGAAGTACCGAAACACCCATCTCGCCTAACTAAAGTTGGTCTTGCTTGATCAAAATCTACATGAATGAAAATGTTCTTCTTCTTCTTCTTTAAGTCATGAAAAGGGGGTTTAAAATAGAGTTTGGAATGTAGGGGATAACTCCTCAACCAACCTCAATGAGATGAGGTGATCATTAGAGTCATGTCCCAAATGATTTGGGTGATTGCACATTTGATTAAAGTAAAAAGAGAGAGGAGATGAAGTAGAAAAGGAAGGAAAAATATGGACTTTTACCTACAATTTGAAGACCTTCAAATATTTCTTGATGAAATCCTTGGAGAACATTTAGAAAGTGATTTTGGTATAGTTTTTGTAAGTTCAATTTTCGGTCCCTTGAAAATGGAGGTAAAGAGAGGTTTTTATAGGTGAGAGAGGGGTGTTTTTGGTGCCAAAACTCAGTCACCAAGAAATCCTTCCCGGGCAAAATCCTGTAAATTGAGCAAGGGAGGGAATCCTGGCCAGAAATCTGTAACTGACGCCCAGAGGCGCGCGCTTCCTGCTTTAGGGTCGGGAGGCGCGCGCGCCTGGCTCCTCCTGTTGGAGGCGCGCGACTCAGAGAAGGCAATTTTGACAGAATGGACTAGAAAGTCAGCCTTGTCATTCAGTTTAGTCCCTGGACTTAACGAAGTCAGTCAGGAACTTAACGGAAGTGACAGAAACTAACGAGAAACACTTAGAAAGGGGAGAAACACAAAATCAAATGTGCAATCGGGGTGAGCGGTCCAAGGCGGGGTGTCTACACCTCCCCATCCGTACGGCTACTTTGGCCGTATGGGGAGACTGACCATTTTGCCCTTCTGTCTTCTGTTTTCTTGCCAAACAAACCCTTTTCTGTCACGACCCGAATTATAGGCTCTATTTTATTAGTAATTAAATGATTTTTATTTAATTATTTGCTTATTTATTTATTTAAATTCTTATTTATTTAAATATTTATGTGTGCATTTTATGTGTTATAGTATTTATGCCTAGCATTTTATTTGAGTCATTTGTGCTAGTGTAGTATTGTTGGGTCTTAATTGTTAGTTGGGAGTGTAGTATTTGTGTGTAGTGTGAGAGAGGGGGCCTAAGTGTAAATGTTTTGAATAATTTTCCCTACTCCCCTCACCTCCCTACTCCTCCTTCTCCCTCTTACACTCCACCCCATTCTTCTTCCCAGCACAATCTCTCTCCAAGCAAAAATAGGTGAGTTTTCTTCTCCTCCTTCTCTCTTCATTTACTTCCTCTTCCTCTCATCTTCTCTCATTTCTTAAAACGTGAACATTGTTTAGATCGTCGATAGGATCGTGTAGAGCCAAAAAGAATTGAAATCCATCAACTTTGAGAATTTGCAAGTAAGTTACTTTTCCCCCATTTTTATGCCAAAATGCTCATATCATGTACATATAATGCCATTGTTGTTATAATTGAAGTTTGGATGAGTTTAGATGTTGTTTGGGGTTCATTTGGGTGTTTGTCTCAAAATGGTGATTGATGTTGATGTTGGGTTTGATCCTTGGTTTGGGGTCATTTATGGTGTTCTTAAGGTCCCCTTTTGTGTTAGTTGTTGTTTGGGTACCTTGGGGATCTTTGGTTGTGTTTGATTTGAGGATTTGGTGAAATGGTATAAACCCCTTATGAACTCAGCTCTGTTTTTCCGCCCAGAACGCAGACCAGGCGCCCGCCTGCCCCCCTTTTTCAGCGACCCAAACCTACTGGACAAACAAGCGCGCGCCTGCCCCTGCCCGAGCGCCCGCCCGCCCGCCTGCTTGGGAATTTTGCCCTTTTGCTTGTTTATGACTTAAGGCTTAACTAGTTTAGGTTTAATCCTTCTATTAACTTAAGATAACACCGTGGGACCCTTTATTGTGTGAATTTGATTCTTGTGTGAAAATCATTTAAGTACCGTCTTGGTAAAGTTGGGCATCTTTGATGTGCGGATTGGATTGGTTTACCTTTGTGGTAATTTAATTGGTTTGGTTCCCTACTTTGGAACCCTAAGTCGTTTAATTAAGCTAGTATTTATTACTTAGCTTTTATTTGAAAGTCCAGCTGGTATTTATGGTTGTGTCGGGCGATGTGAGATATTGTGATGGCACCGGCCAAGTCCATTATGTGTCGACCATTGTTTTGCCCTTATTTTCCTCTTCCAGATCGGCCTTGGTTGAGACGTTTGGAGCATGACTTTGTGGCATGGCTCCCGCCCTTTGTGGCACATTGCTTTGTTATTGGTTCCGGTACCGGGGTTTCCTCTTCGGCTTTCATGCTATTATGAAGATGATGATTTGTTGATTATTGAAGCTGCGCAGCGATCCTTTATTTGGATGTTCCGGTTTGGAAAACCTTGGCTATATCCTTTGTTATGTGTTTATTTCCGCTGCTATCTGTTATATGATAATTGCTATGTGCTATGTGATAATTATTATTGTCTATTGCTTATTGCATCATAGCATGTCATGTAGTTGCATTAGTAACTTATTGAGATTTATCTCACCCCCTTTCTTTTATCTTTGTTTTTCCTTAACCCCCACCAGGTGCTAAGGATTAGCCTCGCTGATCACGAGGGCGAGGACGTCGAGTGTGGATCCGTTCTTTGGGGAAGGTTATTATAGGTTGGTTTACATTATGTAAATGTGTAACCATTTTGGGATAGTTGTACCAAACAATGACGTCACTAAGATTTGTACATTTGTATTTTGTTGGGCATAAACTTGTGGAAGTTTATGATAGTTGTATTTGGTTTTTATTAAACTTGGTTTTGTAAAACTTTGGATCATCACCCCTTTTGGTATCAAATGAAATTTTAAATTCAGTATTTCATAGTTTTGGTTTTAGAGTCGACGTCCAGCTCGCGGTCTCGGGCCCGCGGGGTCCGGGGGTCGCGACAGTTGGTATCAGAGCTATGGCATTATCTCTATGTATAAGTCTAGGTGGATTAGTATGACCTAGGTGGGTAGTAGTGTGCGGAGTGATTAACGGTTGATGTCTTATGCAGGTAATTGTTCTCAATGTCTGGAAGAAGAAACAGAGGAGGTACTAGTGGGGCACAGAATCAGAATGATACAAGGGATGAAGCACGTGCTATGTTTCAAAGCATGTTCGAGGCGGCCATGAAGGCCGTACATGATCAAGGTCCGAGGGTAGAGCAAGCACCACCCCACTATGGATTGGAGCAATTTCTGAAACTTAAACCGGTTGAATTCAATGGGGAGCCCGAGGTTCGGAAAGCTGAGTTGTGGATTGAGTCTATGGAGAAGATTTATGATGTATTTGGGTGTTCGGATGAGGACAAGGTCTGGTTTGCGGCTTACAAGCTTGTGGGAGCCGCCGAGCATTGGTGGAAAGGTATTAAAGCTAATTGGGATGATACTCGCACGGTGTATGCGTGGGAGTTGTTTGTGCGCAAATTCAAGGAGCATTTCATTCCGGTTGTTGATCAAAACCGAAAAGAGATCGAGCTACTCAACTTGGAGCAAGGTGTGTTGTCCATAGCACAATACTCGGCTAAGTTCATAGAATTAGCCCGGTATTGCGACTATTTGGTGAGGACCGAGGAACAAAAGGCTATGATGTTTATTCGGGGATTTAAGACCTCCATCCGTACTCAACTGATTGCTCAACGGATTGTGACATTCCAGGATGCGGTGGACCGAGCCTATCTTATAGAGCAAGATATTGGGGAGCATAAAAGGAAGACCGAGGTGGCCAACCCGAGTAAGCAAGGAGCGCAGAGAAAGTCACAACCAAGGATTGATAATCGAGGTAACTTTGGGGGACAATCTCAGTTCCGAGGGCAACCGATTCCAAGGAACCCGGGTACCTTCCGGGAACCAAGGGAGCCAAATTAGGAGGCTTTGTTCGTATTGTCAAAAGGAAGGTCATTCTGAAGACCGTTGTTGGAAGAAGCAAGGAAGGTGCACCAATTGTGGTCAAATGGGTCATTTTGCAAGGGATTGTCCGAGGAATAGAATTCAACCAACGGGGGTAGGAGCTGGGGCTCCTCAGGGTCAGAAAAGGGACGCTACGGGAAAGCCCAAGGTCCAAGGGAAAGTGTTTGCCATGAATCAACAACAAGCTACCGATGATCCATCCGTTATTGGAGATATTATTTCTATATCTAATGTGAGCGCACGAGCGTTAGTAGATCCAGGATCATCTCATTCATACATTTCTGTGCAATTTGCTTCCATGTTAAATGCTGCATTCGAGTCTTTACCGTACGTGCTAGAGGTGTCGACCCCTATAGGAGAATGCTTGATTTCTGATCGAGTCTTTCGTGCTTGAGATGTGGTTATTTGTGGTCGAGTCCTTTGTGCGGATTTGGTAGTTCTTCCTATCCAAGACTTTGATGTCATTTTGGGTATGGATTGGTTGAGCAAGTTTCATGCTTCCGTTGATTGCCTTAAGAAAACTGTTACTTTTTCTATTCCCGATGTGCCTAAATTTGTGTTTGAGGCTTGTCCTCTGTGTAGAAAGGTTCGCTTAATTTCTTTTATGAAAGCGAGAAAATTATTGCATAGTGGTTGTGAGGGGTATTTGGCTAGTGTTCTTGATACTAGGAAGGAATCCTCTAGTTTGGATAGTGTTCAGGTAGTTCGGGAATTTCCCGATGTTTTCTCTACCGAGTATGATATGCCTCCCGATCGTGAGATTGAGTTTTGTATAGACCTTTTGCCGGGTACGGCTCCAATTTCGAAAGCACCTTATAGGTTAGCTCCCGCAGAGTTGAAAGAATTAAAGGTTCCGTTGCAAGAGTTGCTTGATCGAGGGTTTATCCGCCCTAGTGTTTCCCCGTGGGGAGCACCGGTCTTATTCGTGCGGAAGAAGGATGGTTCGTTGAGATTGTGCATCGATTATAGAAAGTTGAATCAAGTTACGGTGAAGAACAAGTATCCTCTACCGCATATTGATGATTTGTTTGATCAGCTTCAAGGGTCCGTGGTTTTCTCTAAACTTGATTTGAGGAGTGGGTACCATCAGTTGAAGGTTCGATCGGAGGATATTCCGAAGACTGCTTTTTGCACTCGTTATGGTCATTATGAGTTCTTGGTTATGCCGTTTGGGTTGACTAACGCGCCGGCCGTATTTATGGATTTGATGAACCGAGTTTTCCATCCTTATCTTGTTTCGTTTGTGGTGGTTTTCATCGACGACATTCTTGTTTATTCGAAATCTCGAGAGGAGCACGAGCAACATTTGAGGACAGTTTTATCCGTTCTTGCGAGGGAGAAATTATTTGCGAAGTTCAGTAAATGCGAATTTTGGCTCGAGAAGGTGTCATTTCTGGGTCATGTGATTTCTAAAGATGGGATTTCTGTGGACCCGTCAAAGATTGAAGCCATAGTGGATTGGAAGAGACCCGAGTCAGTGACCGAGATTCGTAGCTTTCTTGGTTTAGCCGGTTATTACCGAAGATTTATTGAAGGGTTTTCAAGGATTGCTACTCCGATGACTCAGTTGACCCGGAAGAATGTTCCGTTTGTGTGGACCGAGAAATGTGACAAGAGTTTCGAGGAATTGAAGAAGAGGTTGACTACCGCACCGATCTTTACTTTGCCTAATGGGAGCGATGGCCTAGTGATTTACAGTGATGCTTCGAAAGAGGGTTTGGGTTGTGTGTTGATGCAGAATGGGAAAGTAATTGCCTATGCTTCAAGGAAGTTGACCCCTAGTGAACAGAATTACCCAACTCATGATATGGAGTTAGCGGCTATTGTATTTGCGTTGCACAAGTGGAAGCACTATCTTTATGGAGCGAAGTTTGAGATTTATACCGATCACAAGAGTTTGAAGTACCTTTTCTCCCAGAAAGAGTTGAATAATAGACAGCGCCGATGGATGCAATTATTGAAGGATTATGATTGCTCGATTTCTTATCATCCGGGGAAGGCGAATGTGGTAGCCGATGCGATTAGTAGAAAGTCTTATGTGGCTTCGATGATGGTCCGTGAATGGAAAATGCTTGAGGATGTTCGAGATTGGTCTCCTCGTGAATCGAGACATGGGGCTATTTTTGCGAATATTAAGGTGTCTCCGACCCTAATTCAGAGGATAAAAGAAGCTCAGAAAGAAGATCCCGAGTTGGTGAAAATAATGGGTAAATTGAAGGAAAAGAATTTCGAGGATTTTTCTGTTAGCCCGATTGGAGTGTTGACTTTCCGTGGTCGTTTGTGTGTTCCGGATGTCGATGGAATTAAACAGAGAGTTCTTGATGAGGGTCACAAATCGAGGTATACTATTCATCCAGGTAGTACGAAGATGTATCAGGATTTGAAGCAACAATTTTGGTGGATTAATATGAAAAGGGAAATAGCCGAGTATGTTTCGAAGTGTCTAACTTGTCAGCAGGTCAAAGCCGAGCATCAGAGACCCGCGGGATTACTTCAGCCGTTAGAGATTCCCGAGTGGAAATGGGAACATGTGACTATGGATTTCGTTACGGACTACCTCGTACCCGTAGGAAGTATGACAGTGTTTGGGTAATAGTGGATAGATTGACCAAGAGTGCCCATTTCTTGCCTATTGACATCAAATATTCGATGGAGAAGCTTGCGACCCTTTATATCGATGAGATCGTGAGATTGCATGGGGTTCCGGTTAGCATTGTGTCAGATCGAGACCCGAGGTTTACTTCTAGATTCTGGAAGGCGTTTCAGGAAGCTTTGGGTACAGATTTGCGATTCAGTACAGCCTTTCATCCCCAGACCGATGGTCAATCCGAGAGGACTATTCAGATTTTGGAGGATATGTTGCGAGCGTGTTCGATAGACTTTTCCAATTCTTGGGATTCGTACCTACCGTTAGTGGAGTTCTCTTACAACAACAGTTATCAGGCTAGTATCGAGATGGCACCGTATGAGGCCTTGTATGGAAGGAAATGTAGATCGCCTATTTGTTGGGATGAGGTCGGTGAAGCGAAGGTTTTGGGTATTGATTTGCTTCGGGATTCAGTTGAGAAAGTTAGAGTTATCCGGGATAGATTGAAGACAGCCCAGAGTCGACATAAGAGCTACGCAGACAACCGAAGGCGAGATCTTAGTTTTCAGGTTGGTGATTTGGTATCTTGAAAGTATCTCCGAAGGTGGGTATTCGTAGATTTGGGAAGAAAGGTAAATTGGCTCTGAGGTTTATTGGTCCGTTTGAGATTTTGGGAAAGGTTGGACTTCTAGCGTATCGTCTTGCATTACCGTCATCCTTAGACCGGTTGCACAACGTTTTTCACGTTTCTATGCTTCGGAAGTATGTTCATGATCCGTCTCACGTGTTACCGAGAGTACCGGAGGATATTGAGCCCGATATGACTTATGAGGAACGACCGGTTCGAATCTTAGATTCCAAAGTCCAAGAGTTGAGGAGCAAGAGCATCGCGTTGGTTCAAGTTCTTTGGAGGAATCATAACATCGAGGAGTCGACTTGGGAGCTTCGTGATGAGATCGAGAGGAAATTTTCGTGGCTTTTTGTTTAAGGTGAGTCTCGTTAAAATTCGGGTCGAATTTTCTTTAAGGGGGAGTGAATGTCACGACACGAAATATAGGCTCTATTTTATTAGTAATTAAATGATTTTTATTTAATTATTTGCTTATTTATTTATTTAAATTCTTATTTATTTAAATATTTATGTGTGCATTTTATGTGTTATAGTATTTATGCCTAGCATTTTATTTGAGTCATTTGTGCTAGTGTAGTATTGTTGGGTCTTAATTGTTAGTTGGGAGTGTAGTATTTGTGTGTAGTGTGAGAGAGGGGGCCTAAGTGTAAATGTTTTGAATAATTTTCCCTACTCCCCTCACCTCCCTACTCCTCCTTCTCCCTCTTACACTCCACCCCATTCTTCTTCCCAGCACAATCTCTCTCCAAGCAAAAATAGGTGAGTTTTCTTCTCCTCCTTCTCTCTTCATTTACTTCCTCTTCCTCTCATCTTCTCTCATTTCTTAAAACGTGAACATTGTTTAGATCGTCGATAGGATCGTGTAGAGCCAAAAAGAATTGAAATCCATCAACTTTGAGAATTTGCAAGTAAGTTACTTTTCCCCCATTTTTATGCCAAAATGCTCATATCATGTACATATAATGCCATTGTTGTTATAATTGAAGTATGGATGAGTTTAGATGTTGTTTGGGGTTCATTTGGGTGTTTGTCTAAAATGGTGATTGATGTTGATGTTGGGTTTGATCCTTGGTTTGGGGTCATTTATGGTGTTCTTAAGGTCCCCTTTTGTGTTAGTTGTTGTTTGGGTACCTTGGGGATCTTTGGTTGTGTTTGATTTGAGGATTTGGTGAAATGGTATAAACCCCTTATGAACTCAGCTCTGTTTTTCCACCCAGAACGCAGACCAGGCGCCCGCCCGCCTTGACCCAGGCGCCCGCCCGCCTTGACCCAGGCGCCCGCCTGCCCCCCTTTTTCTGCGACCCAAACCTACTGGACAAACAAGCGCGCGCCTGCCCCTGCCCGAGCGCCCGCCCGCCCGTCTGCTTGGGAATTTTGCCCTTTTGCTTGGTTTATGACTTAAGGCTTAACTAGTTTAGGTTTAATCCTTCTAATTAACTTAAGATAACACCGTGGGACCCTTTATTGTGTGAATTTGATTCTTGTGTGAAAATCATTTAAGTACCGTCTTGGTAAAGTTGGGCATCTTTGATGTGCGGATTGGATTGGTTTACCTTTGTGGTAATTTAATTGGTTTGGTTCCCTACTTTGGAACCCTAAGTCGTTTAATTAAGCTAGTATTTATTACTTTGCTTTTATTTGAAAGTCCAGCTGGTATTCATGGTTGTGTCGGGCGATGTGAGATATTGTGATGGCACCGGCCAAGTCCATTATGGTGTCGACCATTGTTTTGCCCTTATTTTCCTCTTCCAGATCGGCCTTGGTTGAGACGTTTGGAGCATGACTTTGTGGCATGGCTCCCGCCTTTGTGGCACATTGCTTTGTTATTGGGTTCCGGTACCGGGGTTTCCTCTTCGGCTTTCATGCTATTATGAAGATGATGATTTGTTGATTATTGAAGCTGCGCAGCGATCCTTTATTTGGATGTTCCGGTTTGGAAAACCTTGGCTATATCCTTTGTTATGTGTTTATTTCCGCTGCTCTCTGTTATATGATAATTGCTATGTGCTATGTGATAATTATTATTGTCTATTGCTTATTGCATCATAGCATGTCATGTAGTTGCATTAGTAACTTATTGAGATTTATCTCACCCCCTTTCTTTATCTTTGTTTTCCTTAACCCCCCCCAGGTGCTAAGGATTAGCCTCGCTGATCACGAGGACGAGGACGTCGAGTGTGGATCCATTCTTTTGGGGAAGGTTATTATAGGTTGGTTTACATTATGTAAATGTGTAACCATTTTGGGATAGTTGTACCAAACAATGACGTCACTAAGATTTGTACATTTGTATTTTGTTGGGCATAAACTTGTGGAAGTTTATGATAGTTGTATTTGGTTTTATTAAACTTGGTTTTGTAAAACTTTGGATCATCACCCCTTTTGGTATCAAATGAAATTTTAAATTCAGTATTTCATAGTTTTGGTTTTAGAGTCGACGTCCAGCTCGCGGTCTCGGGCCCGCGGGGTCCGGGGTCGCGACATTTTCAGTTGAAAAGATAAATAAAAAGTTAAAACAAAGATTTTCCGTTAAAACACACACACACACATGCACTTTTGTTAACTAACAAGGGAGACTTGGCTTTGTCCGAGGCAACTTGGGAGGACGTAAAAACTCTTCCCAAGTTGTAACTTGACCTCCGAACCTTTGAACTCAAACCTTTGTCATTTTATTGGGTTTAAAATTAACAAAATGTGGCGACTCCGTTAAATTTGACCGGTTCCCGTGTTTGGCGTTTCGCCCCATACTCATCGCGTTTCCGCGCGGGGCGGGATCCTTACAGGAGCGCACCCCCATCTTTCACAATTTCAAAATTCCCCTCTTTCTTTAAATTGCGGCCGTGGTGGGCCGCCTCAAACCACCACACCTTTTTTTGAAATTTTGTGGCCGTGGTGGGCCGCCTCAAGCCACCACACCTTTTTAAAATTTGTGGCCGTGGTGGGCCGCCTCAAGCCACCACACCTTTTTAAATTTTTGTGGTCGTGGTGGGCCGCCTCAAGCCACCACACCTTTTTAAAATTTTGTGGCCGTGGTGGGCCGCCTCAAGCCACCACACCTTTTTAAAAAACAATTGTGGCCGTGGTGGGCCGCCTCAAGCCACCACACCCATTCCATCCGCGAAATCCGCTCACACAGGGAGCGCACTCCTATCCTTTGTAATTCAATTTCTGCTTTATCGAGTCTTTGTTTTCTCTTGTCGATGTCCTCGGTCGGTTGTCTTTCTTTCGTCGACGCGTTTTGCTTCGCAATCCACGTCGCCGAGGGGCTCTGTAGACACCCCGCCTTGGACCTCTCACCCCGATTGCATACATAGTATTTTATTTAACTTGTTTTGTTAATTTCTGTTACTTCCATTAAGTTCCTAACTGATTCCGTTAGTTTGGACTAAACTGCATAACAGAGTTAACTTTTAGAGTCACTCTGTCATTCTGTTATTCTCACCCGCGGACGCCTCCCGTAATAGTCATGGGGCGCGCGCGCGTTTGGTCCAATAGGCCGGACCCGCGCGCTTCCCACTTGGCAGTAACGGATAGCGCAATTTTTCCCTCCCTTTTCTTATTTAGAAAATCTCTTCTGATCACAAACACCTCCTTTTTACATCCACATTCATTCCCCCTTATTTCATAACTCCCAAATCCTTTATTTTAGCCATTCTTCATAAAAACAAAATATTTATTTTTTATATTATTTTGATTTTCTCTTTATTATTTATTTATTATTTATTTATCTTATTTGTGATTGGTCAATTCCATGTTACATGGATGATCACCTTTTCCCTCCAACCTTTCCCTCTCCTTTTTACCTATAAAAACCACCTTCTTCTACCTTAGAAAGGACCTCATTTTTTAGACTTTAATTTTCTCTATACACACACTATACACAATTCTCTACACAAATTCTCCCAACAAGAGTTCTTCGTAACAAGACTCTACATAAAATTGTTCTACAATAATTTCTCCACAACAAAACACCATTTTCAAGTCCACGTTTGAAGTCCTCTTCTTAAGGTACAACTTCATTTTTTCTTCTATTTACTTCTTCTTAAATGTATGCAATCTCCATAAAAAGGGATACAACCAAAACACCACTTCACTATTAAAGTTTGGTCAATGTTACATCCCAACATTTTAATTCCACTTTAATTTACATTCTCGTTTCTTAATGTAATTATCTAGCGATAATTCGACATGTAATCTTTAGTATAAATCAATAAATAAACAATTCTTCTTTATTCTTCCTCTATAAATTTCCCCTTTCTTTTCATTATAATTGTTAGCACATTTCTCTTATCATTAAATTGAAGGACATTTAGCATTAGAACACCAAAAGTAGCAAGACCCGCGTAAGCGGGGCGGAGTAGGTGTTTAAGTACTTCCCACTCCGTCACCTAACCCTCGAACCCATCTTTTCCTGAATCTCTGGTTTTGTATATAAAATTGGCTCTTTTTAGGTTTTTCTTATGTTCCTCTAAAACATAGGTGGCGACTCTTAAAATCAAGTAGACATCCTAGGTTAATTCACACGCTCTAGCCAAGCCGTGGTCCCCCGGGGTATCTACAGGGCCCCACATGAACGGGTTTATGTTGACCAAGAAGATACTCCGCATGGGTTATTATTGGAGTACCATGGAAAGGGACTGCATCGAGAAAGTCAAGAGGTGCGCCAAATGCCAATTCCATGCCAATCTACAGCACGCTCCACCCTCACAGCTTTACAATATGACCACGCCTTGGCCTTTCTCTTGTTGGGGCATAGACATCATCGACAAAGTTCACCCTACTGGCAGCAACGGACAATCTTTCATCCTAGTAGCCGTGGACTATTTTACAAAATCGGTCGAAGCACAGGCTTATCGAGTTCTCAACGCCAAGAAAGTGGCCGAATTCGTAAAAACCACATCATGTGCCGGTACGGCGTTCCTCATGAAATCATCTCAGACAACGGTTCTCACTTTGAGAAAGAGATGGACGCGCTCCTGGTAGAATACAAGATTACTAAGCACAAGTCATCTCCATACCGCCCTCAAGCAAACGGCGCGGTCGAGGCAGTTAATAAGACAATCGAGACCATTGTGAAGAAAATGGCCTCCACCGGAAGGGATTGGCCCGAAAGCTACCTCTAGCATTATGGGGCTACCGCACGTCAATACGGACAGCGACTGGAGAAACTCCTTATGCACTGGTATATGGTTCCGAAGCTGTACTCCCAATAGAGCTCGAAGTCCCATCCCTACGGGTCCTCCTCGAGAACCAAGTCAATGAAGTCGATTGGATGCAAAGTCGATATGAACAGATAGCCCTACTCGACGAGAAAAGGCTAAGGGCAATCGAACGTATGAGGGCCTTGTTGGGTTTCCAAGTAACATGCGCAGCGGAATTTAGCAATTAAAATTTTAAGAAACCCCAAAGCCATGGATCCGTTCATATGATTAAATCAAATACAACATGATGAATAAAGGAAAAACTAACCCTTGATGGCTATCAAATTTTCTCTTGGTCTTTGGTGGAGATTTGAAGACTTGATCACGATCACAAAGCTTGAACACGAACTTTGAAGATGATGATTTTCACCCTCTAGCGGTATCCACACTTCGAACGAAATAAGGAACTTCTTTGATCTTGGTTGCTAGACCAAATATTATGAAACACACTTTCACAATATAATAAGAACTATATGGAATTTATTTGTGAATTATTTTGTTCCTCAATCAAGGATATCTTAGAACAAAATAAATTCTCTCTCAAACTCTTTGAGACTCACAAAAGCACTTGTTAATATGGTCTGGCCGAATTGGGGTTTTTATACACAATTAAGACCTATTCCAAATAGGTACTTGTGTCAAAACCATTCCTAATCGAATTAGGAAATTCAAACCGGCATACCGGGCGCCCGCCTGGTCCTACCCAGGCGCCCGCTTGTTTGGGCAGAAAGTCCAATTCCTTTTCGGCTTGTTCAGGGCCCGCCCTGGTGCAACCCAAGCGCCTGCTTGGTTGACCAGGAGGCCCAAAACTTTCAGAAATTCCTTGGAGGTCCTCCGACCCTAAATACCATATAGTCCTTTTTATTTAAGATTCGTTCTATTGTGTGTGACCCTCTAGGATTATACTAAGTTGGCAATGGGCTCAAACATGATCCCATAAGATATGATTAGGTTCTAGCAAACCGTCATACCTACCAAATAGTATAACTAGATACAAGTTCGCATTCCTTTAGAATATGTCACAATCCCTTGTCCACGATGTCATTGAACACAGGTCATGGTCAAAAAGTCAACTTGTTTTGTTCAATACTTTCTCGATTCCGAATATGTTGATAATTCAAATGCTATTGATCCAATCAATCCAATTGAGTCCGGGCCGAACATTTCATCACATCATTCCTTCGAGGGGCCCAAGCTTGACATCTCTCCGTGGAGGGACAAATCCATTTAGCTTATTATTCTTCCCAACGGGAATCCGATTATGCCAATCATACCATTTATAACTACCGTGTTAGGTAGCGTTTGAATATGTCAAACACAATGTTCATCAAGTGGAAGACTATAATAACTTCATGTCTAAGGATTCAAAATGACATAACTAATATGAGATATATTTGCGACATAGACCCTGACATAAATCTCATACAGCGGGTCATGTCCAGTACTTGTTCCAAAAAGTTACCCATAAATCTAACATGATCATCCCATGATCATTTAGCCTTTATACTAGTGCTTAACAAGTACTAGGGACGGGGATTATTATAAGTAAACATGAATAACAATATAATCAAAACATCTCTTTATTGATATGAAATAAATGATAACAATTTACAACGTTTATTAAACGTGCCTAGGGCACCACTACCAACATCTCC
>JAOWBW010002591.1:0-66486 GCA_026119855.1 Campanula takesimana
ACCCTTCAGTCTGCTCAGGCTCGGTTTGAGAAGAGGGTTTAAGGTTAGGTAAAGGCATTATAAATGGCAGCCAGCTGTTCATTTATGAACTGAACAGAAGGCGGTTTGAAGGTGAAGGTTTAGGAGGAGATGAAGGTGCAGAGAAGAGGAATTCAACAAGGATTTTCTTTGGAGACTGTTTAGGAGGGGATAGATGTTTGGTGAAAATAGATTTTGCTTTGGCGGGTTTGAGAGTGTGAGCAGCCATTGCAAATTTAAGTGATTTCTCAACATCAGGTTTGATAGGGGAAATAGGTTTGATTTGAGGTTTGGTTTGAGGTTTGGTAGAGAAGGGGAAATTCTTATAGGAGGAAATGAAGTTGAAGTAGAGGGTTTAGAGGTTGGTTTGGATGAGGGTTTGGAAGGTGGTTTGGCTAGGTCAGCTTGGTGATAATGGATGGAATTTGAGTGGTTCCCTTTCTTTCCTTGGAGTAGAGGTTTCCTTGGGACGAGCCGCAGGTCTAGACCGAACTGCAGGCTCCCCCTCAGCCTGTACCACGGTTTGAGCTAAATGACTTAACCCCATTCAGTTCAGAGTAGCAGTCTGACCTTCATTTCGTAATATAGTAGCATGGCCTGATCAGCTATGGCTCCAGCATACTGTTTTCCAGACTTGGTAAGCCGAGCCTCAGGGAAAGGGCCTCGTTCGGCTTCAGGCAAGGGATCTTCATTCCACACTGCCTGTGCATACCGCCATCCAAAAGCGGTTCTGAATGCATCAAATTTTGATAAACCGAAGATGGACTTCTCAACTGGGTCCAACCAGTAGTCCTTGTGAGCTGCAGAGAACTTGAAAATTTCAGTGTGTTGGTGCAGGAACTTGGTTAATAGCCTGCAATGGGTTCTAATCTTAGATTTCCCGGCGGCTCTAGCAGCAGAAAGGCGGTTTAAAGCATTGATTATCTCTTTCATCATAACCTTAGGCCAATGCAGTTTCTTCCCTTTGAGAATAGCCACACAGTAGGCATACTGTTCACTGGTGAAGTTATTGTGGTTCCCATTCTTGCACGTAACTCCAGTGTCCACCAGATCACACAGCAGGGACATAACCTCTCCAAAATCCTTCTTGGAGGAATTCTTGGTGGAGAATGAATTAACTCCAATCAACTCCATAGTTGTACTGCTCAGAAGCTCCGGTTTGATTACTGAGACACCAGAGTTCTCAAGACCAGCTAAAACAGCTATCTTTGAAGCGGTTAAGATAACCTCCTTTCCACAAACTATGGACTTTATAGCATCCTCAAACTTCACTTCTCCAGTTTCTATATCTCTGATTGGTTCACCTCTAACATCCAACAGAGCAGCAGTTGTAGGAATCCCATTCTCAAAAAATTCAGCACATATGATGGTCACGAATTGGGGTTCGTCCATGAGGAATAAAGGTAGAAGCTTTGCGTCTTCAAGCAGTTTGAGTAGCTTCCTCCCAACTGCATCTTGCTTGAATTCTTCTTCTAGTATTCTAGAACCAGGAACAAAGTTTGGAGGATCCATATCGGGCTTCGTTGGTTTGGAAGATGTAGAAGTAGAAGCAAGATCGATTGTTTTCTTTGGTGCCATTTGAAAATTGATTAAGTATATATGGAAATTTTGAGAGTACGAACATAGAGAGAGAGCGTATAGATGAGTGTGCAGAGGAGAGAGAGAGAGATATTTTGCCAAATAGAGAAAGAAAGTAAAAAGGTAAAATGAATTAAACTTTGTCTTTTATACTCAAAATTAACCACCTCGGGTAGTGGAGCGGCCATGACGGCTGTAGAAAACTAACTGTCAGTGTACCTGTCGATTCGCATTTAATGCGGCAGAAATAATTGCACAAAGGTCCTTAAAGAATGAAGTGACATAAAGTAGGGACTTGCAATTATACATACCTGAGCGGTTTGAGTAAACCGACTTACCTTTTCCGCACTATTGGTTTTGATGAAACCGATGTCTCTCAGTTCTGTCTGCGGTTTTACTTGATCAAACCGATACTTTTCTCTAGATACGGTTTGGAGAAAACCGAAATCATCCATCTAGACTCTTTGGTTTGATTTGAATCTTCAACCGAACCATTATTGATGCGGTTCCAATATTGATAGAACCGCAAGCTATTTTTGCATTTTTCTAATTGGAGCCAAAATACTTAACAAAATTTATTAGAACAGGAAATCAAGGCATGAAATAATTTAAGTTAGTTCCAGCATACCCATTTCTCCTCGTAAATGAAAGAACCTTGAATTTTCGAGTGGTTTGGTGAGGATGTCAGCTATTTGATCATATGTTCCCACCTTTGCTAAGAATATGTTCTTCTTTTCAATATGATCTTTGAGGAAATGATATCTTATGTCAATGTGCTTGGTTTTTGAGTGTTGAACTGGATTGTTGGAGATAGAAATTGCTGCAGTACTATCACAGTAGATAGGGCAGTTCTTTTCAAATACTTCATAGTCTTCCAACTGCTGTTTCATCCAGAGAATTTGAGAGCAACATCTTCTAGCCGCAATGTATTCAGCTTCAGCGGTTGAGACTGAAATCGACGCTTGTTTCTTGCTGGACCATGATATAAGCCGAGATCTAAGGAACTGACATGTACCACTAGTGCTCTTTCTATTAATCTTACATGGTGCAAAGTCAGCATCTGAATAACCTAACAAATCAAATGAAGATTCTTTGGAGTACCAAAGTCCAAAGTTAACAGAGCCACATAAATATCTAATTATACGTTTAACAGCAATAAGATGAGATTCTCTAGGGTCAGCTTGAAATCTAGCACAAACACACACACTGAACATGATATCTGGCCTACTTGCAGTTAAGTAAAGAAGAGAGCCAATCATACCTCGGTAGAGTGTCTGATTCACTTTCTTACCTTGTTCATCACGATCCAAACTATAGGCCTTTTGCATTGGGGTATCTACTGGTTTAGCGGTTTCAAGCCCAAATTTCTTGATCAAATCCTTGGTGTATTTGGCTTGATTGATAAAGATTCCATCATGACATTGCTTTATTTGGAGTCCAAGAAAGAATGTCAACTCTCCCATCATACTCATCTCAAATTTACCTTTCATTAGCTTTTCAAACTTAATACACATAGTTTCATTAGTAGAACTGAAAATAATATCATCAACATATATTTGAACTAATAATGAATGAACTTTGTGTTTAGCAATAAATAAGGTTGTATCAATTTTACCTCGAGAGAAGCCTTGTTCAATAAGAAATTTAGATAGAGTGTCATACCATGCTCTTGGAGCTTCCTTGAGTCCATACAAGGCCTTCTTGAGCTTGAAGACATAATTAGGTAATTTGTTATCTTCAAAACCTGGTGGTTGGGCTACATAGACTTCTTCTTGTAGTTCACCATTCAGAAATGCACTCTTCACATCCATTTGATATAACTTGAATTTCTTGAAGGAGGCATAGGCCAGGAACATTCTAATGGCTTCAAGTCTGGCTATAGGGGCAAAGGTTTCATCATAATCAATCCCTTCTTCTTGCCTATAACCTTGAGCAACCAATCTCGCTTTATTTCTTGTTATAGTACCATTTTCATCCATCTTGTCTATGTATCCCCATTTAGTTCCAATTACAGTGTGATCTCTGGGCCTTAGAACTAGAGTCCAAACTCTGCATCTTTCAAACTGATTGAGCTCTTCTTGCATTGCAGCTACCCAACTTGGATCACTTAGAGATTCATCTACCTTCTTTGGTTCCATTTGAGATAACAGTGCGGTTGAGAACAAACTGTGGTTATCTCTATGAGTTAAGCTTCCTCTTGTTTGAACATCAGAACTGATAGGACCTATAACATTGGTAGTTGGATGGTCTCTATGCTCATTGATTTCTGGAGGGAGGTCTTCATGAACCACTATTTCTTGAAGATTTTCTAGAGGAGGCTCTTCTTGATAATCATTGAAATCTTCATTGAAGGTGATGATTGGAACTGGTTCAACGATTTGAATGGGTTCAGAAGATAGCGATTCAGCAGCAACACCACTAGCGGTTTGACCGGATATGGCTGAAGAACCTGATGGAGCGATTTGAGTAGGTTGGTCATCAGCTGCTGTATGATTAGGGTAAGATGTACCTGTCTCAAAGCCACTAAAATCATCAGCAACATTTGGAGCCATATGTGGCTCAAGAAGATCATGTTCATCAAATGTAACATGGACAGACTCTACAATTTTTAATGAATTCTTATTGAAACAACGAAAAGCTTTGGAGTGTTTAGAATAACCAACAAAAATACCTTCATCGGCCTTAGCATCAAATTTACCTCGATGCTCTCTGCCATTGTACAAGATGTAACATTTGCATCCAAATATCTTAAAGAAGGCAATGTTGGGTGATCTGCCTTTCCACAATTCATACGGAGTTTTGTTGTGGACTTTGATGATGAGGGAGCTGTTTTGGGTGAAACAGGCGGTATTGATAGCTTCAGCCCAGAAGTACTTGGGAAGCTTGGCTTCTGCAATCATGGTCTTCCCGGCTTCAATCAAAGTCCTGTTCTTTCTTTCTACTACTCCATTATGTTGTGGAACCCCAGCGGCAGAGAAGTTATGATCAATTCCATGATCATCACAATATTGGGCAATACCATTGTTTGTAAACTCGGTTCCATTATCTGAACGCACAGCAACAATGTCATCTAATTTTTGAGTTTGGAGTTGTCTAAAGAAAGCGGTTACGATGCCATAAGTATCATCTTTTGAGGCCATCATTTCCACCCATGTATATCTTGAAAAGTCATCAATAACCACCAAGGTATAGCGGTTTCCTCCTATACTAGCGGTTGAGACAGGTCCAAATAAATCCATATGAAGCAGTTGTAAGCAGCGGTTCGTTAAAGGCGCGGTTTTGCTGGGAAATGACTGTTTGGGCTGCTTACCAAGCTGGCATGCTTTACATTTCTTATCATGGTGATCAGCCACTTTGTGTAGTCCTTTGACAAGGCCATCCCTTTGCAGTTTTGCTAGATACTTGAAGTTCAAGTGGCTGAGCCGCTTATGCCATAACCAGCTGCTTTCACTTACATTTTTTGCTACAAAACAGAGATCAGTAATATAAACAATATTACTTAAATCTATCATATACACATCACATGTTCTGTTGCCAGTCAGTAGAGTAACTCCAGAAGTTGCATCTTTGATGAAACAATTAGTTGAGGTGAAATTGCAGTTCATTCCTTTGTCACAAAACTGAGATATGTAGAGAAGGTTGTGCTTGAGTCCTTCTACTAGTGACACGTTTTCTATAGTCACTTTTCCTCGTTTGATTGCTCCATATCCTATGGTTTCTCCTTTCTTATTGTTACCAAACACTACTGGGGGGCCTCTCATACTGATGAAATCACAAAGAAGTTCATTATCTCCGGTCATGTGTCGTGAGCAACCACTATCCAAGTACCAAAGATCCTTATTCTTCTTTGCGGTTCCAGCCATAATGCATAAGATCTGAAAAATAAACATTAAAGATTTTGGTCCCCCTTATTCTTTGGGTCCTATGGTTAGCATCTTTTTGGGACCCACACCTGTTTGACCTTAGGATTTTTATTTCCTTTGGCATTGGGTGTGAATCTTAAAAGAGAATGACCAGCACCATGACCATAATCGGTACACATAGCACAATGAATAAATCACGGTTTTGGTTGCAGTTTTACAAACCCTTTACTGACCTTCGGTTTCACATGCTGGGTCAGCGGTTTTAGCTTTAACAAAGATTACCTTCCTGAGCTCAACCTTCCTCTTAGGTGCGGCTTTAGAAATATGATAGGAATTTCCTTATACCGACTAGGAGCGGCTTCATCACTCAGTACTTCCTTGGTTGCCTCAGTCGCTGTGGATTTCTCTTTCCACTTTGAATCTCTCCCAGTCTGGTTTTTAGGATACTCAAAGAAATAATTTTGCCTTTTAATTTCTTGTTTTGAGCCCTTTTTACCAGCATGGTTTCCCTTAGGAATTTCTTTGGTTTTTTCATTTGGTATCACACACCTTCGGCACAGAGACAAGGATACTTACACCCATCATCGGTTTTAAACCCCAATCCACTTTTATCCGAAGTAGGAATTTGTGAATTTAGGATTTGTTGCACGGTGACACCAGACATAGTCCATACATCGGTCACTTTTTGAAGGTCATCCCTTTGTATAGTAAGATCATGGATTTGGGTGAGAAGTGCCTCGGATCTATCCTTCAGATAGCGGTTTTCTTCCTCAATTAATGATATCCCAGCAATTTGGAACTTGAGTTTCTCAATTTCCTCCTTGTGGGACTTGCATTGTTTTTGGGAATCTTCAAGTTCCGCAGCCATTAGTTTATATGCCTTTTTAAGCACAGTATGTTGTTGACAAATAATATTAGCACGTTCTAATACCTGGTCATCATGGCTTTGGTCTGCATGAACCTCAGGAGAGCGGTTTGGTGTTGTAGGAGCTATACTTGATCTAGCATCGGGAGTCCTTGGTGAAACTGACTTTATTTGTTGATTTGGCAGTGGAAGGCTTTCATCAATTTCAAATTTTTCTTCAAATCCCATGAGGCAGAGATTTACAACTTCTCCATCATCACTGTCATCTGAATCTGATCCCATCCATGTCAGCGGTTGATCCCCTTAGTCAGCTACCATTCCTCTTCTCTTGACAAACTTCTTGTTGAATGGTTTCTTAGCTAATGCGGCTTCAGCGCGGTTTGGGACAACTTGAAGCAAAGTGACCTGGCTGTCTGCAGTTATAACAGACTAGGTCATCCCTTTTCTTAGGATCTGCAGTTTTGTTGAATCTGGTTGGAGGGAGAAACTTTGCAGGTCCTTTGGGAGATGGAAACTGAGATCTATTGTTCTTCCTGAACTTGGTGTATTTCTTCACATACAAAGCAAATTCTTCATCATCCATATCATCAAAATCAACTTGACTAGAGCAAGAAGATTGAGATGCTACACTTTGAGAATAAGAACTTTGAGGAGGAGTGTAGGAATGATGAGACTGTTGATAAGATTGATGAGGTTGAGGATAGGGTTGATGAGATTGAGACTGTTGATAATAATCAGATGGTGCGGTTTGAGAATTGAATCTAGGTGCAGTTTGATCTGGAGATGCGGTTTGCAAGTGGAGGTGAGGAGCGGTTTGATGTTGATCTGGATTGTAAACAGGAGATGAGGCATTGTTGAATGCGGCTAGAGAGAGGGTCTTAAATCTGCTTTCGGTTTCATGGACCTCTTCAAGCTTGAATTCAAATACCTTCAGCATGGCATATAAATGACGAAGATCAAGATATTCCAAGTCTTAGTTATCTTCGATATTTGTCGTTTTGATCTGGCATTTGCTTCCAAGTGCTTGCATAAATCTCATGTTCAAATCTGTATTAGTATAGACATGTCCAAGAGAAAAACAAACATTAACAATATCAATAAACCTCTCATAGCATTGACGAAGAGATTCCTTAGGATCTTTAACAAAATAGTCAAAGAGTCTTCTCTATTGATAGAGGCGGTTCTTCTTGGTCTCTGTGTCTCCTTCCAGAAATTCAATTATTCCATCCCAAGTTTCTTTTGCAGTTGTGCAGTTCAGCACCTTTGAATGAGTCCTTAGGTCAATAGCTGACACAAGCATAGACATTGCTTTTCCATCAAACTCCACATTATTGCGGTCAGCATCAGTCCACTCACTTTCCATCTTTCTAACTTCATCTGGTTCTCCAGGAGTTCCTGCACATGGATTATCTTTCATAGGAGTATATGGTCCATCCTTAATCGCGGTCCACCGCCTACGATCACATCAAATCATGTGTTTCATCATCCTATCTTTCCAAAAGATAAAACTATCTTCATCCAGAATCGGCAAATGATTGGAATTGGATGTTTGCATCATCTGGGTGTTTGAGTTTGCCATTGGATCCGCACCCAAGCGGTTAAGATTGTAAAAACAAGTTTTGGTGGATATGCTCTGATACCACTTGTTGGTCCCAGAGGGCAACAAGGGTATAGAACCGCTAGAGGGGGGGGGGGTGAATAGCGGTCCAAACTTTTTCGAAAATACCCTTGAAAATCAACCGAGTACTTATCAATTTGGTTAACTGCGGTTTAAAGTACTTAAACCGAACTGATAAAATGCAAAGTGGAGTTTTAGCGGTTTTGGCCAAACTGATTGTTAAAGAGTTGGACGGTTAGACTTGGTTTTAAAACACTATGATGCAACCGATAAGTTCAACTTATAGATCAAAGAAAAACACAATTCATATTTCAAGTCATTTCGTATATGGATTCAGTTTAAGACCACAAACAAGAAATATAAATAGCAAGACAGAAAAGTAAAGATCAAACACACAATTTGAAGAGGTTCGTTCTTGAATGAACTACATCCTCTACCTAGATGGTTAGTCTAGGATTTTCTAATAGCTACTAGACTTGTATTAATTAGAGGAGGTTTTACAAGATGAATCTAAACTCTAACTACACAATCTAACCTATAGAACTATTATAACAACCGGCGTTTTCGAAATATATAATCTATATGATCATATAAATCGGGTGTGTGTGTGGAAAGAAATAAAATGCTCTAGGTATCTATATGATGGTTGAGCAAATGGAAATCTTTCGGTGTAAAGGCTGAGTATGGATGGTTGTTAGGCTTGAAGCTTGATGAAGGAATCTGGGTTTTCTAAGGAGATGGTTGAAGGTTTGAATTTTTGGGTTTCAATCTTCAAAGCAAACTTGAATACTTGGGATATTTCTCTTGAAGCTCAGCAACCTTCATTGTTGAATAATGAAGGCTATTTATAGGCAGTGCACCCTTGTGACCGTTGGGTAAAGATTTGAATCAAATCTGAAGGGTACAGTGCTGTTGAATTCCCATTGGTTGAGCTATCATTTTCGTCATTGGTTTTGTCTTGTAGTCCTAGGTAGTTGTAGCACTACTACCTGACATTTGTCCTTTGTTTCAGAAAGGACTAACGGTAAACAATTCAAACTGGTAGACAAACCGACATTCCTTGCAGTAACTCTAAGTTAACTTAGAGTTATTTTTGACAAGACATAATATATTCCTTTATGGTTGAAAAGGGAATATTTGTCTAAGGAATTAATGACTTCTCTTGAATTCTTCATTAACTGATCGGCGGTTCCACCAAGCATAGGAGCGGTTCCAAGAATGAACTTGATATGCGGTTTCATAAGAAACTGAAGCACACGGTTTCATCAAAGCCACAGAATGCGGTTTGATAAAATACTTGAAGCTCCATGCTGGAGGTCTGAAGATAGCACGAATGCGGTTTGAAGATCTAAACCGCTAGTTTAATCTAACACAATACTCAGCCTAGACAAACAAAGATCTAAAAATGGACTTGTCTAAAAATTGAAGTAAAACTTCATTACATGCGGTCCTAAAGTCCATAAAAAGACACGTGGCATGGATCAATCAAATTAAGTGGGTGTACTAACAATGAATCCTAACAATGAGCAAGGGAGGGATTCTTGGAGAAAATCTGTAACTGACGCCCAGATGCGCGCGCCTCCTGCCTTGATGGCGGGACGTGCGCGCTTTTGACCCCTAAAGGGGGAGGCGCGCGACTTGGAAATGGTTTTTTTGACAGAATGGACTAGAAAGTCAGCCATGTTATTCAGTTTAGTCCCTAGACTTAACAGAGTCAGTCATGAACTTAACTAAAGTAACAAAAACTAACGAAGAACACATAAAAATCGGAAGAAACACAAAATCAAATGTGCAATCGGGGTGACCGGTCCCAGGCGGGGTGTCTACAGTATGTATATGTGATATATGGAGATCATAAAATCACATTGTTTAATTACGTTATGAGGGATCTAAGATTGCAATAATAATTTGATTATTATGTTCCTTGTGATCATCAAAGGTTAATTGGATTAATTTGTTGATATCCTAGATTCAAGAATAAATTGGTTATTCAAGGTTTTGATGAAAATGGTGATTTGATCATCATAAACATCAAACCCTAGATTGAATCAAGGAAAGCAATTTTAGGGGTTTTAAAAATTTGAAACACAATGGTAAATATTTTGGATTGAATTTAATTGTCAGATGGCTGGTTTTGGAAACCGTGTTTCCTGAAGTTAAATGTCAATTTCAAAATTACTTTGGATTGAATTTGTTTGTCAGATGGCTGGTTTTGGAAACCGTGTTTCCTGAAAACAAATCTCAAGGACAAAGTCATAAATTGGTGAAACAAAAGAATTTAGAATCGAGTTACTTTATGTAAGGGATTGTGGATGCCTTTTGGCTTAGTTTCGACCTTACATAGTTGTTTCTTCTTGTTTCTAAATTTGGTACGGGATTGTGGATGCCTTTTTGCTTAGTTTCGACCGTACAATCGTACTCTCAATTAAATGTTAAAGAATTTATCCCCATAAATCAATCACATTAAATCATAATTTAATTAATGGGATTAATTGAATTGTTAACCGATGCTTTATGTGTTTATATTACTCCCTCTATCCCTAAATGAGTGTCCATTTTCAAGAAATCTTTGTCCCAAAATGAGTGTCTTTTTTTAACATAACTTTGTCCCTAAATGTTTTTTTTTTTTTTCGATTTTTTTTTCACCGGTCTCTTTATACATGCAAAACTAAATGTTTGGAAAAGAGATCACAAGATTATATATGAATATTTGCCACCAAATTGTACAAAAAGTTGAGATATTTAGATGTCCCTTAAAATGAAATTTGGACACTCATTTAGGGACAGAGGTAGTATGTGTTTATAAACATGTTACCATGCTATATGTGTTGAACCTTCTTGTTAATAATTTTAAGTCATGTGCCAACCCATGATAGACACTTGGGATTACACGGGTAGTTTTGTGTGGGTTACGCCAAATCATAGGTGCATTGATTATATCCTTGTATGATCAAGATGAGGAAACAGTGATTCCTATGCCTCTATCATGGTTTGACTTAATTAGGCTATCAAAACAGTTTTGGGCCTAAGGCACAGATGAGATTAAAACATGTTAGACATATGATGTCTAATATCTCATAAAAGATCTAAGAATCATATATGATATGATTGACAAGGAGTTGTCTACCTAAATAACTTATTTTTGAGCAGTCGTGCCAAATCTGACTCAAAGTTAAGTGAAATATGGATCTTAGCCCATGTAAATTATATTATACATTAGATGTATATGAAGGTTATATAATTTAGTAGGAGTATTTTTAAAATACAATTATTAAATCTCTTTATGAAAATTGGTACTAATACATGTTAATTTATGTTTGCATAAAATGTAGATAATGCCTCAAAACACTCACAACCTATCATTGCGATCTATCCTTGAGAAGGAAAAACTTCAAGAGAATGGTGCTAACTTCATGGATTGGATCTTATGCCTTAGAATTGTTCTAAAGCATGAAGATAAGCTGTACATTCTTGATGAACCCGTTCCTGAGGAGGAACCTGCTGCTACTGCCCCTAGGGCAGAGAGAGACGCCTACAAGAAACATGCAAATGATTCTCATGAGGTCGGTTGTCTCATGCTTGCTGCCATGTGTTCTGAGCTTCAGAAAACTCTTGAACACTTGGAAGCCTATGATTTAGGCATTGAATTGAAAGATATGTTTCAAGAGCAAGCAAGGCAGGAAAGGTTCGATACCATAGCTGCCCTGATCTCATGTAAGATGAGTGAAGGACAGGCGGTGGGTCCTCATATTTTGAAGATAAAGGCCCATTTTGAGCATCTAGAGAGACTTGGGCATCTAATCTCTGTTGAATTGGCTATTGATTTTATTTTAAATTCATTACCTAAAAGCTATAATCAGTTCGTCATGAACTTTAATATGCACGGTATGGATAAATCTCTGTCTGGGTTGCATGGGATGCTACAGACAGCAGAAAAGAAAATCATTAAGGAAGCCTCTCCTGTGCTCATGGTTAATAAAGGAAAGGGATACCAAAACAAATGTAAAGGTAAGACAATTGTTGCCAAACCTAAAGCAAGCAAGGCAAAAGTTGCCACCGCTGCTGTAGTGGCTAAAGTAGACACTCAAAATGATGCAATTTGTTTTCATTGCGGTGAGACCGGTCATTGGAAGAGAAATTGCAAAGCTTGTATGGAAGAGAACAAGAAGAAGAAGAGCAGTGGGACTGCCTCTACTTCAGGTATCTATGTTATAGATATTCTCCTTTCTACTTCTAGTTCCTGGGTATTAGATACCGGATGTGGATCTCACATTTGTTTAAATGTACAGGTACTAAAGAATAGGAGGTTACTCAAAGAAGGTGAAGTAGACCTACGTGTGAGTAATGGATCAAGAGTTGCTGCATTAGCCGTAAGGACTTATGAAGTCATTTTACCTAGCGGATTAATACTTGTTTTGAACAATTGTTATTATGTTTCGGATTTGAGTAGAAATGTTATTTCAATTTCTTGTTTGGATAAAGAAGGTTTTAAGTTTTTATTGACAATAAGAAGTTTTCTATTTATTTAAATGATATGCTTTATTGTACTGCATGTTCATTTAATGGCCTTTATGTCCTTGATGTTGAGAATAGAAATAATAATGATATCTATAATGTAAATAAAAATCCATACCTAATGGTGTAAATCATACTTATTTGTGGCATTGCCGTCTTGGTCATATAAATGAGAAGCGTATCTCAAAACTCCATGGAGATGAACTTTTAGATTCATATGATTTTGAATCATATGAAACTTGTGAGTCTTGTTTACTTGGAAAAATGACTAAGGCACCTTTCACTAAGAGTAGCGAAAGGGCAAGTGACTTATTGGGACTCATACATACTGATGTGTGTGGACCATTGAGTAGCAATGCTAGGGGAGGATATCAATACTTCATAACATTCACTGATGATTTTAGTAGATATGGCTATGTCTACTTGATGAAAAACAAAAGTGAATCTTTTGAGATATTTAGAATATTTCAAAATGAAGTACAAAATCAACTTGGCAAAACTATTAAAGCACTTCGATCAGATCGTGGTGGAGAATATTTAAGCAAAGAATTTGACAATCATCTTAAAGATTGTGGAATTGTTTCACAATTAACTCCAGCTGGAACACCACAATGGAATGGTGTGTCTGAGCGGAGAAATAAGACTTTATTGGATATGGTCCGTTCGATGATGAGTTAAGTTGATCTTCCTTTATCCTTTTGGGGACATGCACTAGAAACTACTGCTCTTACATAGAGTTCTAACTAAATCGGTTCCAAAGACACCATATGAGATGTGGACTGGAAGAAAACCTAGTTTATCTTTCATGAAGATTTGGGGTTGTGAAGTTTTTATTAAGAGACTTGTCTCTGACAAACTTACACCGAAATCTTTCAAATGTATTTTCGTGGGTTACCCTAAGGAAACTAAGGGATATTACTTTTACAACCACGCGGAAAATAAAGTGTTTGTTGCCCATCATGGTACCTTTATAGAGAAAGAGTTTCTCTCCAAAGGAATGAGTGGGAGTAAAATTAATCTCGAAGAGGTTCGAGAACCCGAAAATAACATTGGACCAATGGTGAAATCTGAACAAGTTTCATAGGGAGTTGTGGAACCCGTTCAAGATACACAAGCTCATCGCAAATCTAGTAGGTTAGATCTGAACCCGAGAGATATGGATTTCTCGTAACGGATAGTAATGAAGTAGAAATCATTGAGAATGATGAAACTACTTCCTACCAAGAAGCGATAACCTCTCCTGACTCGGATAAATGGCTTGGAGCCATGGAATCCGAAATCCAATCCATGTATGATAATCAAGTTTTGGAACTTGATAGATGCACCCGAAGGTGTAAAAACCATAGGATGCAAATGTGTTTTCAAAAAGAAAACTGACATGGATGGAAAGGTGCATACTTATAAAGCTAGGCTTGTAGGGAAAGGTTATAGGCAGATTCATGGTATTGACTATGATAAAACCTTTTCACCCGTAGCAATGATCAAGTCTATAAGAATTTTAATTGCTATAGCTGCATATTATGACTATGGGATATTTTACTTGAGGATGTGTATATGACACAACCTGAAGGTTTTGTAAATCCAGAAAATTCTAATAAGGTATGCAAGTTGCAGAAATCTATCTATGGGTTGAAGCAAGCCTCAAGGAGTTGGAATCTTCGATTTAATAAATCGGTCAAAGAGTTTGGCTTCATCAAGAATGAAGATTAACCTTGTGTATACAAGAAAACTAGTGGAAGCGTAGTACTATTTCTAGTGCTATATGTTGATGACATATTAATCATTGGAAACGATGTTCCTGCACTTCAGTTTGTAAAGACTTGGTTAGGAAAATGTTTTTCAATGAAAGATATGGGTGAAGCCGCATACATCCTTGGAATTAAGATCTATCGTGATAGATCTAAAAGACTGATTGGTTTAAGTCAAAGTACATACATTGACAAGGTTCTTAAAAGATTCTGTATGGAGAACTCTAAGAGAGGTAACCTGCCAGTGTTACATGGTAAAAGTTTAAGCAAGACTCACTGTCTCAAGACAACTGATGAGAGAGAACGCATGAATGGAATCCCATATGCTTTGGAAATTGGATCCATTATGTATGCCATGATATGTACTAGACCGGATGTCTCTTATGCTTTGAGCATGAAGAGCAGATACCAGTCAGATCCTGGTGAGAGTCACTGGATCGCAGTCAAGACGATTCTTAAGTACTTGAGAAGGACTAAAGACTCATTCTTGATATATGGAGGTTTAGAAGATGATCTTGTTGTAAGGGGTTACACAGATGCAAGCTTCCAAACTGATAAGGATGACTATAGATCGCAATCTAGTTTTGTGTTTATGCTAAACGGTGGTGCTGTAAGTTGGAAGAGTTCCAAGCAGAGTACAGTAGTTGATTCTACAACGGAAGCTGAGTATTTAGCTGCATCGGATGCTTCTAAAGAGGCTGTTTGGATCAAGAAATTCATAACTGAATCATAAGTGGTTCCTAGCATTGCTAATCCAATAGACCTTTATTGCGACAATAATGATGCTATTTTTCAAGCAAAGGAACCAAGAGCACATCAAAGATCCAAACACATACTTAGGCATTTTCATCTCATTCGAGAAATCGTGGAGAGAGAGGACGTAAAGATATGCAGAGTACCAATAGATGATAACATAGCTGATCCGCTAACAAAGGGACTTCCTCAAGCTAAACATGATGGTCATGTTAGGTCCATGAGTATTAGATACATTGGTGATTGGGCCTAGTGCAAGTGGGGGATTGTTGGTGTATATGCCCTAGGCATGTTATTTTAGCACATTGTTTGACAATGCTTGTTAT
Organism: Campanula takesimana; assembly: GCA_026119855.1. Classification (NCBI taxonomy): domain Eukaryota; kingdom Viridiplantae; phylum Streptophyta; class Magnoliopsida; order Asterales; family Campanulaceae; genus Campanula; species Campanula takesimana. The sequence continues at coordinate 15,285 of JAOWBW010002591.1, forward strand.
CACTTTTCATTTATATAAGGGAGAACTCCGTTTTTATCCATCGTACTTTGGGTCGTATTTCACTTTTACCATCAAACTTTATTTTTTTCATTTTTACCATCGTACTACAAACAATGGTGTCATTTTATACCAAATTCGATATTTTATACCCAAATTTGTTTCAATTTTACCATTGTACTACAAACAATAGTGTCATTTTACACCCAAATTTGGTATAAAATGACACCAGTGTTTGTAGTACGATGGTAAAAATGAAAAAAAGTAAAGTTCGATGGTAAAAGTGAAACACGCCCTAAAGTACAATGAACCAAAACGGAGTTTTCCCTTTATATAAAGAGATGTTTGGATTATTATTTGTTGTTACATGTTTTGTTATAATAATCTTCGTCCCTAGTACTTATGAAGAACTAGTATAAGTTTAATTCAATGATCATATGGTGATCATGTGTATAGGATACAAGTTAAACTTATGGGTATGTGTTGGGGAACATATACTGGACATGACCCAAAGATGAGGTTTATGTCATGGTCATAATGTTATAATTAAACCTATAATAGTTATATCATTCGAATCCTTAGACCTGAGATTATTACGATCTTCCACATAATGGAGATCATGTTTGACATATTCAAACGGCACTCTTAACCAAGTGATTATAAAGGATATGATTGGCATGATCGAAGATATATAGGGAAGTGTAATAAGTTAAGATGGGATTTGTCCCTTTTTATGAGAGATGTCAGGCTTGGGCCCCTCGATGAATAGTATTGATAAAATGCTTGGCCGTGCTCAAATGAATTGATGTGATCGATGTCATTTGTGTTATCAAACTATTTGGTATAGAGAAAAGTGTTGGGCTTTGTAAGTTGACCATTGACCATGGCTTACGCTCAATGACATCGTGGACAAAAGGATTTTGATATGTTCTATGAAGGATAAGCGAACTTTGATAAAGTTGTATCATTTGGGTAGTCATAATGGCCTGCTAGGGTCCGCTCATGATTTATAAAGACAAAATGTGTTTGGACTCATTGCCAACTTTATATAATCCTATGGGGTCACACACAATGGAGCGAATTGTTAAAAGGCAAAAGGGCAGGAGTTTCGTCTGGCACGACCGTGCAGCTTATAAAGCATGACCGTGCCAAATGGCACGGCCGTGCCGATTATAAAGCACGACCGTGCCAATAATCGACAAAAGGCAAGGCACTGGCGGCCCTATTGGCACGACCGTGCCAGATATAGGGCACAACCGTGCCAGTGCTGCCTTGGCCGAAAATCTGCTGCTTAATTTGGGTGACGGGATTTAGGTTTCCTAGGTCCTTAAGGGTTAAGGACTAGGACCTATATAAACATCTTTTCACCAGCCATTAAGCATATGAAACCTAGTTGTTTGGAGAAACAATATTCTTGATCAAAGATTGAAAATCAAAGATCAAGAAATCAAATATTCATATAGCCTTTTGGATCTAGCAGTCAAGATCAAGCAGGTCACAGAAACTTTGAACTCTTCAGAATTCTGGAACTGTATATTTCTGGATTTCAAGATTGAGATCTTTTTAGGAAACACGGTTTCAGAAACCAGCCGTCTGAAATAGACTCAACCTTCAGATTCAAATTCTGCAACTAGTTTACAGAACAATCTGATTTACCAGAAAACAGAGTCAAATCTGGGATTTACCAAACCATCCGTACGGATCAGTTTGGTTGCTTCCAAACCATCCGTACGGATCCTTCAGTAGGATCCCAGATTTCGAGTTTTTTCAGAAAACATCAAATTCGACTAATCCTAGATTCATGTTCATAATCAGTATTAAAAGACATGAATTACAGATTACGAATTTAAACTAATCTAATCTATATAACCAACAACAAGTTTATTCCACATATAAATTAGATCAAGATCATCAATAACCATAATCCAATTAAAATTAATCATAGTCATGCGATTATACATATAAATCCAATTAATATAATAATCACATAATCCACTAGCATGCATATTTTATATCTCTTATAAAACACTAATCACATAATTCATCTTTTATCATGCATATTAATTAATCCAATTAAAATAATACATGCATGATCATATTAAAATTATTGATCATCAACGGGGCTTTGATACCACTGTTGGGTTTCAACGGATCATGTGCAGCAGAAGACTTTACATGAACAAAACCCAAAGCCAGGATCCGCTATGATCAAATAATTTATAATAAAGATGAAAAGGATTCTAACCTTATTTGTTCGGAATGAAACTTTAAGATCTTAGGTATTAAGAAAAATACCCTCTCTTGGTATCCACACTTCGAACGGATTCAAGAACTCCTTCTTGACGCGATTGCTAGATCCTTTAGGCTTGAAAAACTTTGAATTTGAAGAACCATTCTTCAATCTCCCTTGAATGAATATTATGGTTTGATAATCGAGAATAATCAAACCCTAATAACCCTTGAATAATGTGTGTTTTTCTCTCACCAAAAACTTCTTTTTGATTTCTCAAATCAATGTGGAAGCATATGTTTTCGGCTACTAAAAATTATCCATTATATGCAAGGAAGAAACCTAATCTCATTAGGAAATAAGTTTTCTTGATCAGCAAGAAGTTACCTAAAATTGTTCCTGCCGGACAAACCATCCGTACGGATTAGTTTGGTGGCTCCCAAACCATCCGTACGAATCTTCCAGTAGGATCCAGTTTTTCTCGTTTTTTGTGCCTTTGTCGATCCGTTCTGCGTGTGTGACCCAATAGGATTATACTAAGTTGGTAACGAGCCCGAACCGTTCAGATATCGTAAATCATAAGCGGAATCTAGTAAGTCATTATGATTACCCAATTAGTATAACTTTGTAGATCCAAAGTTTCCTAAAATAGAACATAACACAATCTCTTTGTTACACGATGTCTATTGAACGTAAGCCATGGTCAATGGTAAACTTACCTTGTTTAATGCTTTCTCGATCCCGAATGTATTGATAATGCAAATGACATTGATCCAATCAATTCATTTGAGCATGGCCATTCATTTCATCAATACCATTCATCGAGTGGCCAAAGCTTGACATCTCTCTCGACGAGGAACAAATCCCTTCTTGGCTTATTACCTTTCTCTACATGATTCCGATTATGCCAATAATATTCTTTATATCTACCCGGTTAAGGGTAACGTTTGAATATGTCAAACGTAATGTTCATCATGTGGAAGACTGTAATAACCTCAGGTCTAGAGATTTCAGTGATATAACTATATGAGACTTAATTATGACATTGTGACCATGACATAAATCTCATAGGGGGTCAGTCCAGTATTTGTTCTCCAACAAATACCCATAAGTATAATTGTATCGTATATACATAATCATCATATGATTATCTATTAAACTTATACTAATAATTAATCATAATTATCAGGGACAGAGATTATTATAATAAACATGCAAAAGATATAATAATCAAACACTCAATATCTTTATTAAAGCATAAAGCAAATGATAACATTAATCGTTCAAATAACGTGCCTAAGGCATACACACCAACAATAACTGGGTAACAGAAAGGATGAACATGACATTGAATGAGCAGGCTATAAATATGAGGTTGAAGTGTGAACATCCGAAGCAGTGTTTTAAAAATCGTCCCAGGCGGCCGCCTAGGCGGTGCCTAGGTGCTGGGCGGTGACACAACGCTGCGCATTGGACCAAATCGTCCATTGTAGGCGTTGAAACCATTAGGCGGCTAGTAGGTGAACTACACGCTCTAGGCATGCCCCAACGCCAAGTAAGATGGCGCACATGGACTGCGTTTCTCTTGTGTTGGCCCTTAAATTTTATACTTGCCTATTCCCTTGGATTTTTCATTTTAAGCCGATGTGGGATATGAATCCCACAAAGCCATTTCATCATCTATTTTAACATCTATATTACACAATTTAAGTAATAAAGCAGAAAATCAATCTAGGTGATCCTTAATAGGCGTACCTTCAGACTTATGGAAAGTAAATAATTTATTCTTCATATATAGCTTGTTGGTTAGAGACTTCGTCAGGTACAACTACTCTAACATCAGCAACAAGCCTCCTGATGTTTCCTGATCTGCTACATCCGCTAGGATGTCATCATTAAGACACATGATAATCATTGAATGAGCCTTCTCATCCAATTCTAACATGTCTGCAGCCTTCTTCAAATATTCAGCCGTAGGAACGGCTTCCGCCTTGCCTGTCGGATCCTTATGATCCCTGATTGAAGCAGCCACTGGAGCCCATAAGCTTTGTCTTCGCATTATGGCTCTTATCTTGATCTGCCATAAACTTAAACTGTTCTTCCCATCAAACTTGTCAATTTTCTGGTCCATCCCGAAATCCATCTATTCTTCTGCAGCGGAATGCCCTGATCTTTCTCAACTAACAAGGCTCTGGTGCCACTTGTTAGTAAATCAAACCCAAGAGATAGGAGAAAATAATGAAACCAAATCGACAAGTAAGAATATAGAATTTTACATGGTTCACCAACATCCTATTGGCTACGTCCACGGGTAAAGGGAGACAAATATTATTAATATGGTGAAGAAACAATTACAGAAGATGATCACACTAATCTACTTTGCACGAATTTTGATCACGAAATTTTTGACTGTGCAAACCGTAGATCTAGAATTATTGATCTCTTATACTTTTCTTGAGCAATTGAACTACTTAATTAAATTAGGACAGAAGGAGAGTATATATACATATGTATACACATACACCCAGTGTTCTAAAAATCAGCCTAGGAGGCATCTAGGCGGCGCCTAGGCGCTAGGCGGCACTCCACTGCCGCGATTTCCTCCAAGTCGGTCATCTTAGGCGTCAGGCGGACTAGGCGGAGATTCGGCAGGCTCGGCAGTGACTAGGCGGTCTCGGCGGTGACTAGGCGGGCTCGACGGTCCAGCGGCGTCGCATGCTAGGCGGGATGGGTGTTGTCGCTGGTCGCCGAAACCCCGATCGGAAAGTGGACGACGGTTGGAGGGTCGGATGTGGACGGCGGTTGGAGCCAGAAAAGAGGCGGCGACTTTTGAAATCTGAAAACCAGGAGAGCGGCGGCTTTGTGAAGATGGAAGAACAGAAGAAATGAGAAAAGAAAACAGAAAAGGGGGATTATTAGGGTTAGGGTTTCTTTATTTATGAGGAGAGGGCCAATTGGGCTCAAATGGACTGAATAAAATCATAAATATGTAGTTGGGCTGAAAACAATGTGTTGAGCTAATAGATTTGAGTTAGTGTATCAATTTTCCACTTGAACATCCTAATATACTCTAAATTATGATTTATTTTTTATTTAAAATAAAGTGAACTATTAATTTTTGACACATAAAAAAATAAGTGGCACTAACTTTTGGATAAATATATATATATATATATATATATATATATATTTACAGATTTATAAAAAAAAATTAAAAATGTGCTACTTTCTCGACCCCGCCTAAGCCCCTAGGCGCTAGGCCCGGCTTCGCCGCCTAGCGCTTTTTAGAACACTGCATACGCCTAAACTAATAAAAGTTCCCTATGCCTAAACTAATAAAAGTTCCCTATTCTAAGTCTATCAGGAAGCTTCTGATCTTTTCCTTGTTGAAACCAATAAAAAATTCTCAATTTCTTGGCTTGGCAAGGTGCTGTTTACCACCGGCCACAAAAGGCCCAAAAATTCTTTTGGTCATCTTGGCCCATGATCTTCATACGCTGGAGAGGTCTCTTGGCCTACGCCAAAATAGCAGTACCTATGCAGCAAAGCCGCAGCTTCTATGGCTTTAGCCAAGAGCTTCTGCTCAGTCTTCCCGTTCGTCTTCGTCTCAAGAATTACAGCTATTTGATAATTTAATCCAATAAATTAGATGTCCCCAATTTCAAAGGCATTAAACTTAGGACAATGATACACATAGGGAAAACTAAAAGGGAAAACTCATAGTGAAACACTTTAAACCGTTGGATGAGTTTTTATTAGTGGGGCTCACAAACATTTATTACAATCCAACGGATTACAGTGTTTCACTATAAGTTTTCCTTTTGAGTTTTCCCAATTCAAGACCAAACCCATTTCACTCTCAAAATCAAAATAGTTGCATTAAAATCCTAACCCGTTTCTCTCTCTGCTCCGATCTGGATTCCACAAGCACCAATCCCTTCCATCATCTGAAAATCTAGTTTTCGAATTTCATGATAATAAATGCCTAGGGTTTGATTCGATTTGTCTAGGGTTCGAAGTTTTCCCAAAGTTGATGTAGCAAGAAGGAGCATGATGAAGCCGCCAGATCCAGCCAGGACGCCGAGCACGACCGTGCAGGTTACAAGGCGCGGCCGTGCACAAATTGAGAGAAAGAAGGACAGGTTCGACAGCATCGGCACGACCGTGCTGAATAAGGAGCACGACCGTGCCCGGCCTTGAACACCAGTATTGTTATTTTTTCCTTTTCGTTTTTGACAAGTATTTTGGGTATTTTTGGTATTGTTTTGTGAGTCCTTTTAGATTAGGGTTTTATTATTTCCTAGCCTTTAAATACTCTTTTCATTCATTGTATTGAACACATTTTGTCATTGATATTTTATAAAGCTTGCTTTGTGCATCTTTGTGGTTTTAAACCATTGAACCTTAATTGGTTTGTTGAAGGTGGATTCCTTCGTTTCATCAAGAGCTTCATCTTTATTGTTGTTGTTCTTGCCAAACCCTAATTCGTGGATTCGAATTGGGTCAATTAACTCGTTGATTCGATTAATTGCTATCCTTTTTATTTATTGTTATTCCGCTGCAACACTCATTTAGATCAGTTGGTATCAGAAAAAGGACTATCCAAGGAGGAAGATGACCAACGATCAAGGAATCGACAACAACAATCAAGGGAATCTTGGGGAGTTGACTGTTGTGCTAGATCGATTTCAACAGGCTTTGGAGCAACGCGAGGCAGATCGTGTTGAACGCGAGGAACAACACGAGGCCGAACGGACAGCACGCGAAGAACAACGCGAAGCTGCAAGGGCAGCGCGAGAGGAGCGACGCGAAGCAGCACAGGCTGAACGTGACTGAATGTTGACAGAGGCTTTGCGCGCTTTACAAGTGGGTATTGGAAATATTGGGCAACAAGCAGAACACCGGGATGAGCGTGTCGGTCTTGACGCTCTCAACCGTCATAGTCAACCAGCCGGCAGACATCAGCATAACTTGGGTGGAGGAGGTAATTTTAATTATGAGCACATCCCTAAAATTAAAGCTGATTTGCCATTTTTTTGGGTGAATTGGATATGGTTGAATTTACTGATTGGCTTGAGGAAGTTGAAAAATATTTTGCTTTGATGAATATCCCTGCTGAACGCCAAGTGACCTATGTTGCTTATAAATTGAGGGGTGGTGCATCTGCTTGGTGGAGGCAGTTACGCCTTCAAAATATTCGTAATAATCGACCCATGATTACTGAGTGGCCTTTGATGAAACAAGCCCTTAGACAACGATTTTTACCCGCTAATGTTGAACAACAAATGTATCGCAAATTTTTGGACTGTCGTCAGGGTAATAAATCTGTTCGTGACTATACACATGAGTTTCATTAGTTGTCTGCCCGTAACGATTTAAATGAATCGGATGGTCAATTAACTGCTAGATATATTGCTGGGCTTCAAATTGATATTCAAAAACAGGTTGAGTTGACAAAGGCTCACTTTTTGGACGAGGCCATTGATCGGGCTTCGACAGTTGAGCGTCAGCTTGCGGTTTCTGGGAGTTCAGTTGCTCGTTCTTCTGTTGGTACTTCTGTAATGGCTACAGGGACGGCACATGGTATGGGTTCTAAGTCGGTTGTAGCAGAACGTGCATCTCCTGTTGTTCCGGTTAAAAAGACAGTTACTCCTACTACTGGTGGTCAACAGAAGGAGAACCCCTATGCCAAAAGTTATGGAACTAAGTGTTTTAAATGTGGGGAAGCGGGACATATTTCTAGTGGTTGCCCTCTTCGCAAGAATATTAATGTGGTGACTCGCGATGTTGATGATGTGATGATAGTAAGGGCGAGGAGTATGTATACGATCCTAATGTGGAAGATGAGGACGGAGATGAACATCACGCGTGTCTGGTTCGTAAGTTACCTACTCCCTCGATGAAGATTGATCCTGCACATCATAATATTTTTTGTACCAAGGGTAACGTCAATAATTTGGCGGTCCGTGTTATTATCGATAGTGGAAGCACCGAGAACTTGGTGGCACGGGGATTGGTGAATAAGCTTAAGCTTAAGGTCCGTCGACACCCATATCCTTATGTTGTTGGGTGGATCAATGCTAAGGGCTCGTTGAAGGTAACACATCAATGTCTCATTCCTTTTTCTATTGGCGAATATACGGATGTGGTTACATGTGATGTTGTGGATATGCGTGCTTGTCACCTATTGCTTGGTAGGCCGTGGCATTTTGATGTTAGTTCTATGCATTGTGGGCGAACTAATGTGATCCGGTTGGTTAAGCATGGACGTCGTTTTGTTTTGTACCCATTGAAGGCCAAGGAGGGTGGTGGGTGCTAAGGCACGGGCACACATCTTAGTTCTCTTTGTCTTCCTACATCTTGTGTTTCAGGTTCCTTGCCTAAGCAGTTGATAAAAGATAACCCAAGACGGTTGATCGATAAAGGGAAGTCCGAGAGTGGCGTTACACTTTCCACGGGATGTTCTGATATGGTACATGATTCGGGGATGAATCGTTTTCAAGTGGGGGTGTATGATGTAGCAAGAAGGGGCAGGATGAAGCCGCCAGATCCAGCCAGGACGCCGAGCACGACCGTGCAGGTTACAGGGCGCGGTCGTGCACAAATTGAGAGAAAGAAGGACAGGTTCGATAGCATCGGCACGACCGTGCTGAATAAGGAGCACGATCGTGCCCGGCCTTGAACGCCAGTATTGTTATTTTTTCCTTTTCGTTTTTGACAAGTATTTTGGGTATTTTTGGTATTGTTTTGTGAGTCCTTTTTAGATTAGGGTTTTATTATTTCCTAGCCTTTAAATACTCTTTTCATTCATTGTATTGAACACGTTTTGTCATTGATATTTTATAAAGCTTGCTTTGTGCCTCTTTGTGGTTTTAAACCATTGAACCTTAATTGGTTTGTTGAAGGTGGATTCCTTCGTTTCATCAAGAGCTTCATCTTTATTGTTGTTGTTCTTGCCAAACCCTAATTCGTGGATTCGAATTGGGTCAATTAACTCGTTGATTCGATTAATTGCTATCCTTTTTATTTATTGTTATTCCGCTGCAACACTCATTTACATCAAAAGTTTTGCTTGATTTTGGGTTCGATTTTGGGCTTGAATTCAGATTCTTGGTTTACATTTCTGGTTCGATTCGAAAATTTTGGATTTCCGGGTTTGATTTGGTTGAATATACTCTTCCAGGTTCTAAGGTTCGGATTTATCATTAAGTTTGATTTCTGGGTTCGATTGTGTAATTGATTTCTGATTCTTAGTGGGTTTCAAACCTCAAATCGAAAACCAAGTCAAACTTTGTATTCGGTTTTGAAATTAGAAACAATGCATTTAGGAAATTCCATTCGATATTACCTCATAACTTTAGATTTGATTTTGTGCTCACAATTTCCAGATTGTAGGGCTCGATTGCATTGGCTGTGGTTTGATTAGAAAATTCCAAATCCTGCAGTTCGAACTATTAGTTAGATTTTTGTTTTCGGGTTTGATTTGTTGGGGTGCAACCCAAAGTCTCACATCGGCAATTGAGCAAACAATTGCAAGGTATATAAGAGCACTCACCCACTTCATTAGTATGAGGCCTTTTGGGAGTTGACCCAAAACAAATCCGTGCGGGCTAGGCCCAAAGCGGACAATATCATACTAATGTGGAGAGTGGAGGTGGTGGTCGCGGTCCCTACAAGTGGCATCAGAGCTTGGTTCGGATGGGCCCGACCAGGTGGACCGTGTGTGTGCTTTATAGGTTGGGGTTCCCCTTGTGCGACATTGCGAATGGAGTCTTGCAATCGAGGGCGATGGTGTTCCGCAGGCGGTTGGTACAAGCTTTCGCTGGATATAGGTTAGTTTTAAAGGGCCTTGGGGTAACAATCTCTAAAACATATCGTATAAAGAAACTTTGAGAGTAATTTACATCATTAAATGGAATTAATGAATCAAAACAGCTACTTTGTTATTCATTGCATAATGAAACTTGCACACATTGTTCTTTAAATGCATACTCCCTCCGTCAGAGAATAAGTGGAGTAAATAGTAGTGTTAGTTGAATAAATTGACTGGTGGAAAATGAAGAGAGAGGAGTGGGATAAATAGTAGTGTTGGTTGAATAAAATGAGTGGTGGATAATAAAGAGAGAATGAGTGGGGTTGAAACATTCCATTTTGGGCAGTCTCACTTTTAGTGGGACATCTCAAAAAGGAATGAAGTTTCACTTGTGCTGGGACGGAGGGAGTATGGTGTATAAAACTTGCATATATAAAAGGTCAAAACAAGTAAGGGATGCGTTGTGACAGTTCTCCCCTTAGCTAACTGAAAATAATCACACCACGAAAAAATAGTGCATAATATAATAGCCCACTACGTTTTTTTTTCCTTCTAGATTACATTTTCTTTTTGCGAGGACATTATGTAGAAATGAATTGCACCAGACATCTTATTTTTATGCTGCTATTACTAACAGGTCTAGGTGTTATTCAACAATCGGAATGTATTTGGGAAGGAGTTTGGGGACAAGTTGGTGTATATGTAATAAACCTCATCAACACAACATTAACCCTTAATTGCCAATCGGGAGAAGACGCTCTAGGAATACACAGGCTTAATACTAGGGATTTCTACAGTTGGAGCTTTAATATCAATATATTTGGCACAACGAAATTTTGGTGCAATTTCATTTGGGATTCTGCGCCGGGAGTAGTTGTTACAGGTACATTTGATATATATAAAGCTAGTCGGGATCAATCCCGTTGTGATAATATTTGCGGGTGGAATATTGAGAGAGATGGATTATATTCTTTCAATAGAAGATCAGAATCTTGGGAAAAACTATACAAATGGAATATAGAAGATGGTACGCAACAGACTGACGGTGGCATCAAAAATACCATCAGATAGTTAGAAATATTGCTCCGTCCCAAATAAATGTTTATTTTTTTGGAAATTTTGTCCCAAAACATGATGAATGTCTATATTTATTAAACAACCTTGTCTCTAAAATAATTTTTACCAATTTTTTCCATATTTCAAAATAAATTTGAAAAACTAAAATTTTTAAAATGTATAATAACTCTATTTATATAATTTGTTGCGAAAGTGGCGCCACGAAATGAAAGAATAACACTAGCACTTCACGAAGTTAACCGATGGTGACATGGAAAAATAAATAAAGCCAAAAATAACAGAAAAGTATTAAAGAGATTTATGTGGTTTGGCAAATTCCACCTACATCCACGGAGCGAACCAATTTCACTAATAGAGAGAAATTACAACGTACAAATATAACACTCGTGTTTGTACCCTACCCGAATTATTTGTAAACTCCACTCTCAATATATCCTATTGAAATAATATCTATCACTCTCCCCCTTAAATAGACTACCTTGCATCCACGCACGATCTAAACTCCTCTCTTGTTTGTGGTTTTCTTCATACTTTCAACAATGACCATTCTCCATTTTTATACCAAGAGATTAGATTAATGACTAATGTATATGTTTATCCAAACTTACATTTATCCTTTTTGGGAAAAATATATTAATATAAGGCTTTCTTGAAAAATGATGGAAATAAAACTAACTGAAAATGGGAACGGATTAGTCGAGACTTGTGTTGGACACAATCTCCGCAAGAAGAAATTTCCCCGAACTAGTGCTAACGGTTGACTGACAGTCTTCTCTAAGATGCAACGACTTTAACTGCTAATGCTCGGAACTTCTGGACAATTAAAGGGAATTATGCTTCAATATGAACTCTCTCTCAGATTACTCTAATGCTTTGGATGTTGAAATAAAATGAAATGGCAATCTGGGTGGTTATTTATAGTTTTTCAAGATTTGCAGGTATTATCTCTGTTTATACTTTTTGTAAACAGATCCGCTAAGTTATCCTTTGACTTTACATAGTCAATTGTGATAACGTTATTTGAGATCAACTGTTTGGCGGTATTATGTCTACGGCGAATATGTCTAGACTTACCGCTATACATACTGCTTTATGCTCTTCCGATTGCTGATTGACTATCACAAGTATCATAACAGCAGGCACATGCTTATTTCAACAAGAAATAACTTTAAAAAAAAAATCTTTAGCCACTCAGCTTCTTCACCGGCTTTGTCTAAGGCTATGAACTTTGATTTCATCATAGTTCGAGCTATACACATTTGCTTGGAAGATTTCCATGATGCTGCTCCTCATCTATTGTGAATACGTATCCACTTGTGGACTTGGGGTTGTTCGTGTCAAAGATCCAATTGGCATCAAAATATCCTTCTAATACTACTAGATATCTATTATAATGTATCCCATACTTCAATGTACACTTTAAATATCTCAATACCCTCATTAGGGCCTTCCAATATCCACCATTGGGATTACTTGTGAACCTACTTAGTTTGCTCCCTAAATATGCTATGTTTGGACGCACACAAATTATTAAGTATATTAGACTTCCAATAATAATTGCATATTCAAATTGAAAAATTGGTTACCCTCTATTCTTAGCTAAGTGTAGAGACAAATCTATCAGAATCTTAGCAGGAGTGCTGTCAATGAAATTGAATTTCTGAAGAATATTCTTAAGATAATGAGATTGTGACAAGACTATTTCATCTGATGTTCTAGAAATCTTTATTCCTAAGATAATATCAGTTATTCCTATATCTTTCATGTCAAAGTGCTATTTCAGCATGCCTTTGGTGTTCATGATCAATTCATGAGTACTTCACATTATTAGCATGTCGTCTACATACAAACAAACTATCACAAATGAATTGGATGTTCATTTAATGTAGACACACTTATCACATTTATTTATTTTGAAGCCGTTTGATAACACCGTTCGGTCAAACTTCTCGTGCCATTGTTTAGGTGCTTGTTTTAGTCCATACAACGACTTTACAAGTTTACACCCCTTTTTCTCTTTACCAGGAACTACAAACCCCTCGGGTTGTTCCATGTAAATCTCTTCTTCTAGCTCTCCGTTCAAGGAGGTTATCTTTACATCCATTTTACGTATCCCAAGTTTGTGCTCTACCACAATTGCGATAAGAACACGAATGGATGTGATCCTTGTAACATGAGAATATGTATCAAAGAAATCATATCCCTCCTTTTGTCTAAACACTTTGGCTACTAGCTGGGCTTTGTACTTATTGATAGATCCATAAGCTTTATACTTCCTTTTAAGGATTCACTTGCAACCCAACAGTTTGCATTCCAAAGGGAGATCGACCAACTCCCAAGTATTATTATGCATAATGGACTCTATTTCACTGTTAATAGCTTCTTTCTAAAACGGAGCATCTGGAGCATAGTTATAAATACCGTACCGGAGAGCGCACCGGTTTAGCTACCGGAACGCACCGACTTATTGTTCCGAACTTATCGAACTTTCATTTTTTTTTTGTAAATGTATATACATATTTAAAAGTAATAGTTTCAATATTTTCATTCAATAAAAATAGTTCCAATATTTTATGTTATGTTTCTTAACCAATATGTTTTTTGGTTTGTTTAAAAAATACTTTTATTGTACTTTTTGATAGAATTAAACAAGCTGTCAATCTTAATGGCTTTATATGGAGACATCAATAGTTAATGATGATCGTATTTTATACTATATTTTGAATATTGGTTCCAAACAACAATTTATGAGAGGATGTTAAGAAAGAAGGGGACTTTTGTTTCACAGAAAGAAAAGAAAAAAGAGGCTTTAACAATTGTATCATACTGTCAACATTTAACCTTTTTGTGACCATTGTTTTTTCCAATTGCTTAGTTGTGAGCTTCCTTGCTAAGTCCATACTTGTGACTCTGAGCAGAAGGGGCTTGTTTCTTTTGTGGAGAGGAGGCCGTGGAGGCTTTTCTTATCTTAGATACAAAGGGAGTAGGTGATGGAATAGAGACCTCTGTTTGTGAGGGTTGAGAGACAAGAGGGGCAACATTGGAATCTGCTTCGGAAGTTGCCATTGTTGTAGGCTTTTGGAATGAGATAACTATAGTGGAGCCTGGAGGAATGTAAGCCAATGGAGTTGGAGGAGGTTTTGGAAATAAGGGTTGGTAAGGACTTGCAGGATGAGAGAGCTATGAGAATGATGTGCTTGATGTAATAACCCAAATTTTCTCCTTATATTTTATTTATTTTAAAACTCTTAATTATTATTTGGGCCAAACTTTTTAATAAAAAAATTAGTTTAGTATTGGGTCAAAAGTAGAAAGCCCAATTCATTAACTAAGAGGATTAGGAGTCCATTTTAAATTAGGGATTTGGGAAGCCCTATTAATATAAATTCTCTCTCTTAAACCCTAAGATTAATTTTATTCCACCGCAAAAAAAAAAAAAAAAAAAAAAGAAGAAGAAGCAAAGAACGGGAGAAAGAGAGGGAGGCGACGGCAGTGAAGGGAAAGAAACCGAGAGAGAGGAAGATCAAGGGAGAGAGAGAAAAAGGTTGAAGATCAACCGTCTAAGGTAAACCTAACCTCCCTAATCCTTTCTTTTCATCCTTGATTGAATTAATTTTGGGAAATTATTGATTTGAAACCCTAAAGGATGAACTAGGGTTTGATATGTGGAATTATGAAGAGGAAGAATAGTGTGATGTGTGTGCAGGGTGTCGGCATGTGTGTGTGTGTTACTGTGTGTGTGTTGCTGTGTAACAGTGTGTGTGTTTTGTGTGTGCTGGTGTATGTACTGGTGTGTGTGTGTGCATGTGTTTGTGTGTGTAAACAGTGTGTGTGTTAGTGTGTATGGCAGTGTGTGTGCGGGTTTGTGTGTGTGCAGTGAAGGTGTTTTTGGTGTGTGTAAATCACGTTGTTGAATTTAGAATAGGTAATTGAAAATAGTAAAACCATAGATATTTTGGATAAACCCTAGGGGTATTTTAGTAAACCAAAAAGGGTAATTTGGGTATAAATATTAATGGGTAATATAAACCCTAGTATGTATATTAACCTTAAAGGGGAGTTAAAGAGTGTAACTTGTAGGTTAATAATAAGAGGAAGTAAAGTATGTGGGGACGGAAAGTAAATAGTGAATACTTGTCCTAAGAATATTTTGTACATGATTGTAGATACGTGCGCGTGGTTTTGCTAAGAGGATTAACGCAAGCCAAGGTAAGGAATTACGTTCTTAGTAGTCAATTGGCTTCAATCCTTGTTTAGGATTCTCAATCTCTGTTTTGTTAAAGTAAACTATCTATGTGGCTAGATAGTATTTTAAAAACTATTCCGTTCTGCGAATGTTACCGTTCCTTGGTATCCACCCTATTGATATTGTTGTTGTTCAATTGGGTTATCATGTGCATGATTTGTATTGTGATTTTGGTGTCTAAAGTGAAATGTACACCTCCTTTTAAAAAGTGATCAAGTAAAGATTTGTAAAGTTAAGCTTTGTTTTGTAAAGCTCTTTAAAGTAAAGTTTTGTAATAAGCAAAGTGACTTACAGTTATCCATAATCCCGAAACGGATAAGTGGATCCCTTATAGTTATCCATAATCCCGAAACGGATAAGTGGACCCCTTACAGTTATCCATAATCCCGAAACGGATAAGTGGACCCCTTATAGTTATCCATAGTTCTAAGATGAACATGTGGACCCCTTTGCGTTGCTTGATGAAGTAGCGTAGGTTATCATGATACACCGATATTGGGTGCGGTCAGTAGAAACCCGAGCCCTGGGTATAGCGTGTGCTTAATCCCTAAATAAAGTAAAGTAAAGTAAAGTAAAGTAAAGTGAAGTAAAGTGTTTTGTGAAAAGTATGTTTTGGAAACTGACTTCCGTAGCCACATGTTTTCAAAGTGATGCGTTGTGTTGAGTATTGTTAAATGTTTCTTTTCAAACTGAGTACTTGTTTGATCCTTGAGTTATATCCCTTCATTGTTAATTCATTGTTACCGTTCGTTTCGGTCATCTCCTCTTAGTACCCGAGGAGATCCCGTATGAACTTACTGGGCATTGTTCGCTCATTCCTTTCATTCTTATTTCTCTCCAGGTTTTAAATAAGCTGATCGAGGGTCGCAAGGTTGGCGGCATAGAAGTTATATTTTGAATAAAGTTAGTTAGTAACTATGATTTCCGTTATGTTAAGTTTTAGACCTTATTTCTGTTAGTTACCTTTTGAGCTAGTGTTTTGTACTAGCCGTTCGGGTTTGAATGTTAGTTAAAGTTTAAATTGTGGTTAATTGTAGCCGTTGGGGCATTCCGAATTTGGGATTTATCCAAATAAGTTATTATTTATTAGCAGTGAAAAGTTGGGGTGTTACAGTTGGTATCAGAGCCCCGGTTTAAGATTACTTGGGAGACTCAAACTTAGTTGAGACTATTGGGAGAAGTAGTACTTAACGACGTTGGGCTTTAGAACTCTGATAAGAACAAAGTATTTTTGGGAAGCACTAATTGAGGAAACCTGCTATTTAGGGAAACTTTCCATTTTGGGAAACTTTCTAAGTTTGGAAACTTTCCTTTTGTAGAAACTTACTATTTTAGGAAAGAACCTAAGACAAGATTTCCTTGAGGAATATAGAGGAATATAAAGGATTATAAGTGAACACTTTGGGAATGAAACTTGAAGGATTACACTAAAATGTTATTACTTTAATTTGCTTATGCAAATAATGGTTATGGTCACATACCTTTGGGTTATATGGTATTGATAATAGTTATGTCCAAATTGTAAGTTATGGACGGACTTAGAAGAAACTCGAAAATGAACTTGAAGTATAGAACGATTAAGCAAAGAGTGATCCAGAGGTATGCACTCAAAATCCTGAAGCTGATAGGAGAATTAAAAGCTGAAAAGGCCAAGGTGAGTCTTGCATGGGGAAAATGGATGGGAGATAGGAAGGCTTGGTTAGATGTAGCAAAGAGTTAGAAGAAGTAAAAGAGACTACGAGTCAGAATGAGAGGTACTACCCGGAGGTCAGAGAAGAGGCCTATCAGTAGTATTATGAACTGAAAGAGCTCAAGGAAGAAAAGGCTAGAGAGCTTAACCGGACCACACTCATAGGTAATGAAATACCAAATGAGGAATAATTGGTAGCTGATGATGAAATCAAGGAAGTAGATATCAACCTTAAAGGCAACGAAGCCAATCCAATTGAAATTGATGATGATAAACCACCAATGGTACCGGTTCGTAGGTCCAAGAGGAAGACCAAGAGGCTTTAAGAAAGCTCCAAAGGTGCCAAGTGGAAAACCTAGGGAAGGCCTAGGAAAAGTGTTGTCCCATGAGTGAAAAGTGGAACATAGAGTTATTTAATTATAGTATTGAAAGTTAATTCTAGTTTAGAGAAAAACACTATAATTTTGTTTTGTCTACTTTTATTCCCAGAAGATTCTCGTAATAAAAGTTTATGATTTGTTTAAACAAATGGCTTTGTTGATTGTTTTCGTTCCTGAATGTTAAAGCGTGTGAGCTAATCTATAACGAGAAGTGTTGGTCGAGTGAAAATACCATGAGTAGAATTGGCTTATGGAAACAGCTAAGTAACATTTAGTTTTGGTCTAGTGAAATGATCGAAACAAGAATAAAGTGACCTAGTGAATCGGTCAAGTAAAGAAAGAATAAAGTAACCTATTGAAACGGTTAAGTATAAGAGTAATGGGCTTAGTGAGATGGCCAAGTGTGAATGAAAGTAGGTCTAGTGAATCGACCTATGATAAATAAATAAATTCTAGTGAAACGATTTGTTAAGTAAAATTGGTCTATTGAATTGACCAAAGATCTAGTGAAATCGATCTTTTTGAAAAGTTTACATCTTGTGAGACGGCCTAATTATGTGAAAATATTAAGCATGGTAGCAATGCTTGTGTTGGCACGAGTAATAGCGTTTTGTCGTGATACTAATAAGAATATGAGAGCGACTGTTGCACGTGTAGATGGTGAGTTCACGTGGGAAAGGTTTAAGCGTGTTCAATGAGAATATTACCCGATGAGAGTTCGGAATGCCAGAGTGGCAGAATTTATGATGTTGACACGAGGAAAATTAACAGTGGATGAGTACTGTGAGAAATTCACTGAGCTGCTGGAGGTTGCCCCAGCATTTTTCGACAATGAAGAGCAGAAGGCTCGAAAGTTTGAATTCGGGTTGAGTGACCGGATCCGATATCGAATCACTCCGGTGATGCTATCATCATATGACCAAGTGTTGGACAGAGCAAGAATAGTAGAGAAAGAGGCGGAGAGTTACCGCAGTAAGAAGGAAGAGAAAAGAAGTCTACTGAGAAAGAGCTAATCAAGGGAAACTGGAACCGTGACGAAAGCAATAAGCAGAAGGTTGCTGATGATCGCGCGAAGGATAATGCTGCAAGTAACTACCCGAGTAAAGGTTATGGAAATCGTAAAGATGGCAAAAAGGGTGACGCTAAAGAGCAAGGTTCTGGTGAGAAATGCCAAGTCTGTGACGGAAGACACAAGATCGATGAATGTTGCGCATTCTGTGATAAGTGCTTGCTTAGCTAAGAGAATGAATTTGATTCTTGAAGCGTTAGAGAGTTCTGTGATAATTGATACCCCGACTAAGGAATCGATCCCAGTTACTTCAGTTTTTCAGAGTTGTCCTCTAAAGATAGGCAATAGAGAACTCGAGGTTGATCTCATATGTATAGATCTCAGTGGCTTTGATATTATCCTAGGTATGGAATGGCTGACTGTGTATCATGCCAAAGTAGACTGCTTTAGAAAGGAGGTTAATTTTGAGTTACCCTCTGGAGAAGGATTCTGTTTTCAAGGGTTGAAACTGAAAGTCCGGACCGGTCTGATTTCCGTAATGAAGGCTCGTAACCTGTTAAGGAAGGGTTGTGAGGGCTTTCTAGCGTATGTTAGTGAGACAAGCAAGAAAGAAGTGACCATAGAATCTCTTTCCATAGTAAAGGATTTTAAAGATGTTTTCCCTGAGGACTTACCGGGAATACCACCGGAGCGAGAAGTCAAGTTTTCAATAGATCTAGCACTAGAGAGTGCACCGATCTCGAGAGCACCATATAGGATGGCTCCGCCGGAACTTAAAGAGTTAAAGGAACAATTATAAGAGTTATTGGACAATGGTCTGATTAGGCCGAGTGCATCACCGTGGGGTGCGCCGGTATTATTTGTAAAGAAGAAGGATGGGTTAATGAGGTTATGTATTGATTACCGAGAGTTAAACCGTGCAACGATTAAGAATAAGTCTCCTTTTCCTAGAATCGATGATTTGTTTGATCGACTCCAGGGTGCATGTTATTTCTCTAACATTGATATGCGTTCTGGATACCATCAGTTGAGAGTGAAAAAGGAAGATGTGGCAAAGACAGCTTTTAGGACTAGGGCACTATGAGTTCCTGGTAATGCTGTTTGGATTGACAAATGCACCTGCTGTGTTTATGGAGCTTATGAATAGAGTATTTCAAGAGTATTTAGACAAATGTGTAATAGTATTCATTGACGACATCTTGGTGTACTCTAAGTCAAAAGAGGAGCATGAAGAAACATTTGAAATTAGTATTGCAGATTCTGAGAGAGAAAAAGTTATATGCCAAGTTTAAGAAGTGTGAGTTCTGGCTTGAGGAAGTGGCGTTCTTGGGGTGTCTAAGAAAGGGGTGGCTGTTGACCCTACGAAAATCGAGGCTATAGTGAATTGGGAGAGACCAACTTCTGTTAGCGAAATAAGGAGCTTCTTGGGTTTAGCGGGTTATTACCGTAGGTTCGTGGAAGGATTTTCGAAAATTTCGTTACCATTGACTAAGTTAACCACGAAAGGGACAAAGTTTATATGGTCGGACGATTGTGAGAAGAACATTCAAGAATTGAAAAGGCGATTGGTGTTTGCGCCTGTTCTTACGGTACCAACAAACAAGGATGGTTTTGTGATTTATAGTGATGCTTCATTGAAAGGTTTGGGTTGTGTGTTGATGCAGAATGACAAGGTGATAGCTCATGCGTCTAGGCAACTCAAGAACCATGAGAAGAACGATCCTACCTATGATTTAGAATTAGCGGCCGTGGTGTTTGCATTGAAGATCTGGAGACATTATTTGTATGGGGTGTCATGTGAGATTTATACCGACCATAAGAGTCTTAAGTATATTTTCACTCAGAAAGAGTTGAATATGAGGCAGAGAAGATGTCTTGAATTACTTAAGGATTATGATTGCAAGATTCTGTATCATCCCGGAAAAGCCAATAAAGTGGCAGATGCGTTAAGTAGAAAGAACCATGGCTCGTTAGCGGCTATGTTTTCTAAGGGGGTAAGTAAATTGGGAAATAGTGAAATGGTGAAACTGGAAGTTAGAGTTAAAGGTTATTTGGCTCAGATGAGTGTTCAACCAACATTGTTAGTGAGAATCAAGGAAGCTCAGAATGTGGATGAGGAGTTAGCAGTAATCCACAAGACTATAAGTAAAAAGGGAATGGTAGATTTTCGTGTGGGTGATGACGGAATTATGAGGTATCAATCGAGGATTTGGGTGCCTAATGATGAAAGTGTAAAAAGGGAAATTCTTGAGAAAGCTCACTGTTCAAGGTTTTCGATTCATCTTGGGAGTACTAAGATGTACAAAGATTTAAAGGAATCATTCTGGTGGAACAATATGAAAAGTGAGGTAGCAGAATTCGTGTCCAAATGTTTAGTATGTCAGTAGGTGAAAAGTGAACACCAGAGACCCGCGGGATTACTACAATCGCTACCTATTCCAGAGTGGAAGTGGGAGCACATCACTATGAGTTTGGTGATTGGACTTCCTAGGACATTGAAGGGTCATAATGCAATTTGGGTTATAGTGGATAGGCTCACCAAATCAGATCACTTTCTAGCAATCAAGGTGACTGATTCGTTGGAGAAGTTAGCTAAGTTGTACGTGGATGAGATCGTGAGGTTACATGGGATATCGGTCTCTATAGTGTCAAACCGAGATGCGAGATTCACATCAAATTTCTGGAAGAGTTTACAGAGAGTGTTGGGGATAGAATTAACTATGAGTACATCGTTCCATCCTCAGACAGACGGACAGTCAGAAAGGACGATTCAAACTCTTGAAGACCTACTGAGAGCAACGTCGTTGGATTGGGAAGGAGCGTGGGATGATCATTTACCACAAGTGGAGTTTGCCTACAACAACAGTTACCACTCTAGTATTAGAATGGCGCCATATGAAGCTCTGTATGGGCGGAAATGTAGATCGCCTGCGTGTTGGGATGAAGTAGGTGAAAGGAAGTTAACTGGACCCGAAATTGTTCAAGTAACGGCAGATAATGTTCAACAGATTCGCAAGTGGTTGTTAACTGCGGAGAGTAGGCAGAAATCGTATGCAGATAATCGAAGACGCGATATAGAGTTCTAAGTAAGAGATCACGTATTCTTGAAGATCTCACCAACAAAAGGGGTTATGCGATTGGAATTCGTGGAAAGTTAAGTCCTAGATATGTGGGACCATTTGATATTCTAGAACGAATAGGAGCGGTAGCCTATAAGTTGGATCTACCTCCTGTGCTGGCTGGTGTGCACAACGTGTTTCACGTGTCGATGTTGAGAAAGTACGTAGCTGACCCAAGCCACGTCATAGAGTACAAACAGTTACGTTTTCGTGAAGACTTGAGTTTTGATGAGAAGCCAGTAAAGATTGTAGACCGTAAGGATCAAGTTTTGCGGAAGCGAGTGATTCCGTACGTAAAGGTGCAGTGGAGCAATCACACGGAAAGAGAAGCCACGTGGGAGCTCGAAAGTGAAATGCGTGATATGTATCCCGCTTTGTTTGAAGATTAAGGTACGTTTAGTTTGGAGGACCAAACTCTTTTAAGGGGGTAAGAATGTAATAACCCGAATTTCTCCTTATATTTTATTTATTTTAAAACCCTTAATTATTATTTGGGCCGAACTTTTTAATAAAAAAATTAGTTTAGTATTGGGTCAAAAGTAGAAAGCCCAATTCATTAACTAAGAGGATTAGGAGTCCATTTTAAATTAGGGATTTGGGAAGCCCTATTAATATAAATTCTCTCTCTTAAACCCTAAGATTAATTTTATTCCACCGCAAAAAAAAAAAAAAAAAATAGAAGCAAAGAACGGGAAAAAGAGAGGGAGGCGACGGCAGTGAAGGGAAAGAAACCGAGAGAGAGGAAGATCAAGGGAGAGAGAGAAAAAGGTTGAAGATCAACCGTCTAAGGTAAACCTAACCTCCCTAATCCTTTCTTTTCATCCTTGATTGAATTAATTTTGGGAAATTATTGATTTGAAACCCTAAAGGATGAACTAGGGTTTGATATGTGGAATTATGAAGAGGAAGAATAGTGTGATGTGTGTGCAGGGTGTCGGCATGTGTGTGTGTGTTACTCTGTGTGTGTGTTGCTGTGTAACAGTGTGTGTGTTTTCTGTGTGCTGGTGTATGTACCGGTGTGTGTGTGCATGTGTTTGTGTGTGTAAACAGTGTGTGTGTTAGTATGTATGGCAGTGTGTGTGTGTGTGTGTGTGCGCGGGTTTGTGTGTGTGCAGTGAAGGTGTTTTTGGTGTGTGTAAATCACGTTGTTGAATTTAGAATAGGTAATTGAAAATAGTAAAACCATAGATATTTTGGATAAACCCTAGGGGTATTTTAGTAAACCAAAAAGGGTAATTTGGGTATAAATATTAATGGGTAATATAAACCCTAGTATGTATATTAACCTTAAAGGGGAGTTAAAGAGTGTAACTTGTAGGTTAATAATAAGAGGAAGTAAAGTATGTGGGGACGGAAAGTAAATAGTGAATACTTGTCCTAAGAATATTTTGTACATGATTGTAGATACGTGCGCGTGGTTTTGCTAAGAGGATTAACGCAAGCCAAGGTAAGGAATTACGTTCTTAGTAGTTAATTGGCTTCAATCGTTGTTTAGGATTCCCAATCTCTGTTTTGTTAAAGTAAACTATCTATGTGGCTAGATAGTATTTTAAAAACTATTCCGTTCTGCGAATGTTACCGTTCCTTGTTATCCACCCTATTGATATTCTTGTTGTTCAATTGGGTTATCATGTGCATGATTTGTATTGTGATTTTGGTGTCTAAAGTGAAATGTACACCTCCTTTTAAAAAGTGATCAAGTAAAGATTTGTAAAGTTAAGATTTGTTTTGTAAAGCTCTTTAAAGTAAAGTTTTGTAATAAGTAAAGTGACTTACAGTTATCCATAATCCCGAAACGGATAAGTGGACCCCTTACAGTTATCCATAATCCCGAAACGGATAAGTGGACCCCTTATAGTTATCCATAATCCCGAAACGGATAAGTGGACCCCTTATAGTTATCCATAGTTCTAAGATGAACATGTGGACCCCTTTGCGTTGCTTGATGAAGTAGCGTAGGTTATCATGATACACCGATATTGGGTGCGGTCAGTAGAAACCCGAGCCCTGGGTACAGCGTGTGCTTAATCCCTAAATTAAGTAAAGTAAAGTAAAGTAAAGTAAAGTAAAGTAAAGTAAAGTGAAGTAAAGTGTTTTGTGAAAAGTATGTTTTGGAAACTGACTTCCATAGCCACATGTTTTCAAAGTGATGAGTTGTGTTGAGTATTGTTAAATGTTTCTTTTCAAACTGAGTACTTGTTTGATCCTTGAGTTATATCCCTTCATTGTTAATTCATTGTTACCGTTCGTTTCGGTCATCTCCTCTTAGTACCCGAGGAGATCCCGTATGAACTTACTGGGCATTGTTCGCTCATTCCTTTCATTCTTATTTCTCTCCAGGTTTTAAATAAGCTGATCGAGGGTCGCAAGGTTGGCGGCATAGAAGTTATATTTTGAATAAAGTTAGTTAGTAACTATGATTTTCGTTATGTTAAGTTTTAGACCTTATTTCCGTTAGTTACCTTTTGAGCTAGTGTTTTGTACTAGCCGTTCGGGTTTGAATGTTAGTTAAAGTTTAAATTGTGGTTAATTGTAGCCTTTGGGGCATTCCGAATTTGGGATTTATCCAAATAAGTTATTATTTATTAGCAGTGAAAAGTTGGGGTGTTACACTTGATGAAGATGGAGTGGTTGCCATGGCTTCTGCAAAATAGAGTTAGAGGGAGAGAGAAAAATAAATGTGGTTTGTGTGTGAAGAGATGAGAGAGGAAGAAAAAAGGGATGATCCGGATATGACTCACAATTATTCATACAACATATCTATCGCCTAGACTTTTAAAAAATTAGGCCAATTAGGGTCTGTTCCATAGTTATAAATCCCGTCCCGTACCGGTCCGTACCGGCCGGTTCGTCCCGTCCCAGTCAAAAACCGGTGCGGTATAAGCATAATTCCGTCCCAGTTTCTGTACCGCCCTGAACCGCCACGTACCGTCCAAACCGGTCCGTACCGGACCGAACTGGCCGAGATGGTTGTCCCGGTCGGTACGCGAAAAGAAAGACTTATAAACCAATTTTTAATTGTCGGACCTAATAAAAATATATTCAAACTCGAGTTTTTTTTTATATATAAAAAAAACTTTGCCCTAGATTTATACTTCACGATTAATCAACATCCATTCACCGCAATAGAACTTTCAAGGTCATTAAGTCGCTAAACAGGAACAAACCAGCCTGTGTAGTCAAAGAAATTGAAGCTGCAGCTAAGTAATTTGTAAGCAATCTAGACTAAACTTATGTTAGTATGGGTATAGTTTGGGTATAGTTTGATGATAAAATACAAGATTCTGTTATTTTTTGTTGAACATATGTTATATATATAATTATCTTAAAAATTACTAAAAAGTGCGGTAAATCCGGTATGGTACACCGGTACGTTCCGGTACCGGTACGTCCCGTCCCAATGGCAAAACTGGTGCGCTGTCCGGGACGGTATTTATAACTATGGTCTGTTCTCTAGTATGGGGCGGCACACTAATGATGAGATAATAAATATACAAAAACAAAACTTTTGAGATAATCACGGATAATCAAATAAATTAAGGATTACAGAAAATCAAAATTCAAAATAATAGTCCCATAAAAATAGTAGATATACAAGATAAATCTCCACAAACAACCCTTATCAACCGCCCAAATTCAAATTTTCATAAAGAGATAAATATTAAAATTTTACTAGGAAGGAAATTGATAATCACAAAACTGCAAGCTTAGATTTTATAAGAACCAATAATATATAAGCAAACCTATTTACAAGATCCTTAAATGTTAAAAAAAATGCATTATGTCTAACAGTAGGGGGATTGATCTCAGATAGGATGTGGCATGAGATGGTCGAACAGTAGGGGACACATCCTTGTCACAAGCGGTTAAGTAGAAACCCAATCTTTACACCCTTTAGAATCCATTACCACCCATTTTTTGTTGTGGGACTGAACTTGATGAAAGCTTTCACTTTTCTTTGTCCCAAAGATAGCCTTTTTTTCCAGTGGTCTTTTCAAGTTTTAGACATCAATCTTGACTGTCCCTTAATCACACTAGACTAGCTTTCATACAATAGGGAAGCAATTGTTTCTCATTTATATTAGGCACCCACTGTGAGATATCCTTTTTAGGTTGATTGTCATTTTTGAGTAGAAAATGCTCACAATCAAGGATAAGATGTGTCAAAGAGAGAGAGAGAGCCCCCACTAAGTGATCATATTGAGATTTTTTTTTTTTGGTGAATATACAGAATTGTACATGGATGTGTACACATTTGTGTCCACATCCTCAAACATCACTCGGACCAAGAGACTCCTTTAGACATAGAAGTCTCTCCAGAACTACAGACATTGTAAATACCTTTGCCCATTCATTATTAGTATCAATGAAATCTAGACACATATTTTTTTAGTTTAACAGTTTTCATTTTTACGAAGATTCTAAGTTTTATCCGTCTAATTTGGAAATTTTGGATATGGTATCTGAGACTATCCAGGATACTTTTATTTGTATAGGGATATTCCGAATTTTGATGTTTAATCCCCAATTTTTCTGATTCTCACAAAAAGAAGCATACCATTGTTTACAGAAAATGTTGGGATCGCACACCAACAAGAGAAATCGCAATAAGAGATACCAAAATTCGTACCAAAAAAAATAAATAAGAGATACCAAAATAACACACGAACACAATCAAGGACAAAGCACACAATTTTTCTGTGGTTCGGCTTAAAGCCTATTCCACCCAACAATAAATATATTAAGCTTCTCGATATTACAAGAATGGAGACTCCTCTTTCTCTCAACACTCTTGAATATCCTCACCAACGCATACAAGCATACAATTTCTCTTTCTAAATTATATGCATATGCTAACTCTGTCTTGAGTTCTTACGAAAAACCTAACTAGTGATGCCTATTTGTATAGGGGAGGCACACCCACTAATCCCCTCTTCCTCACATTCTCCCCTAAAGGGATCCCTCTTGGCACCACAAGGCACACCCAAATTATAAGTCATATACTCTTTATATAGGCACACCACAAACCCTTTCCTAATACTATAAGAAAATCACTTTTTCCTTCACCGTAAGGATTCACGATTTCCTTCCACACTTGCATTAGGAAACAATCCTCCTCTCCTATTACAGTTAGGAAATAGAATTCTCCACATGATTTTGACAATCCTATTAGAATTTGAGACAAAAAATCCCAACAGAAAAAACACAATAACTTACAGACTGACACATAGGTATTTGTTTTTCCTTGTAGATAAGAGAAGTTGGAATTACAGTAGAGCCTTTAAGCTAAAGTCAGGGTAATACCAACATCTTTTAAAACACATAGAGGTTTGATTCTAAAAATCAGTATTAAGGCTTACCTTTTATTTTACTTTCTGAACTGTGAACTGATTTCTTTTGAATCATCAGTCACACTTTGTATTGTGCCAGGAATAGCATTACTCAATGAAATTGAGAATTCATTCTGGGATTCAGTATATGTGCGTAAAGTTAGATTCTCATCAGTCACTACATTCATCTGTGTAGCTTTTAGCAAGCTCTTTATCAGATTCTTTGCAAGACCTGAAACACAATTGAACGACATGTACCAAACCGAGGTGTCGGGCTGTGACGAGTGGGCCCAAGCCCATGATCGAGGGCAAAGACGTAGCCCAGCAAGAGCCTAGGCCAAGGTGTGGGTCGTATGCCGACTTGTACCGAATTAACAGGGATAAGGTTGCACTCCTAATATATCGCCATATCAACTATCAGAATCCAAGTTCTATACAAATGCAGGAAATCCTTATCTAAACAAGGAGACCTCTCCTATAAGATAGCTGGGACAACATTCGTCCTTATCAGGATTACAACTCCCAGGAATACGAGTTTCACCTCAATACAGTTTCTCTGGCTTACTTGACAAGTCAGGACTCAATTCACCTACACTATATAAACAGGCCCTCAATATCATTTACGGGTAATGAACTCTTTTGGCTCTAAACTCAAGTCAATTGATTTCTCTCTATTCACGTACAAACAGTATTCTTACTCTCACGGCGGAGGGCCTTCGCCGGTGAAGCCCTGGCTAGTTCACAGTTTATTGTTTCATGTGTGCAGATCCGTTCGAGGAGTTCTCTTTGCTGGATTTATCCGAACCGCTAGACGAAAGGCTGATCCGGTACGTTTCTTGCAGCATCAACAATCCGTAACAGCTTTGAAACTAAGATCAGTAATATCATTAGTAAAAATGCATAGTTTGTAACAATTATCAAAGGATTTTATTCATGTAAGGACACAAGTATTGTACTCATTAAACACTTCACAAGACTTTTTACTAACTTCACATACAAGTCATCATCACAAAATTGACTTATACTCAAGAGATTAGTCTTAAGACCTTCTATATGGTAAACATTGTGAATTTTAGGGAGATTGTCTACAACCAGGGTTCCTCTTCCAACAATTTTTCCTTGTGCTCCACCACCAAAGTTAACCTTACGACCTTTGACAGGAGTATAATCTGTCAAGATTTACTTATTTCATGCTATGTGCCTAGAGCAACCACTATCAAAATACCAAGATCCAATGGTATCATACTTTAAAGATGAGAATAAAGAATTATTGACACCCTTGGTTTTTTCAACCCACTTAGAGTTAACTTTCTTATGAAAGTGAACCTGAGTATCACTTATATGATGAGAGTTAGAATAGGAATGCATTTTAGATTGGTTCACACACCCAGCCTGTTTCCTCTTTTAACTTAAAGCAAAAGGGTCTATTGTGCCCAGGAGCAAGACAATAATCACATATATAATGTCTTCTTCTAGGTTTATTGTCACTCTGAGTTTGTTTCCTTTTGGTCTTACTATTTCCTTTAACAGACTTGGAGCTAATAAAACCAAGACCAGTTCTTCCATTATTTCCAGGGGATAAGGCTTCATCAACTTTCATTTTCCCACTGTTCGGTTTTGACAAGACACTTTTAGCCTTTTCAAAATCAGCTTTGACCTTTTCCAATTCAACATCCCTTATGACTTCAAGTTTGATTTTGCAAATTTTATGACTTTCATTCTCAATGGTGAGTCTTTCTGATTCCTTTTCAATATTAAAAATTCGACAAGACAGGTTTTTGTTTACCTTGGCCATTGCCTCAAGATTGTCCATTCTTTTCATCCAGTTAGCGTGCAGTTTCTTGTAGGTCTCAAGCAACTCATTATAAGTCATATCTTCAACATCAGTATTTGAATCACCTTTTGCAAAGTAACAGTTGAGATTGTGTTCAGATGTGTACACTTATGCATTCACATCTGTTTTCAGGACTGCACCCTCATCAAGTTCTTCTTCTATTCATGCACAAAATGCATTAAAACAGATGGAGGAGCAATCTTTCAAAAAAAAATTAGCAACTTCATCCTCTTCCTCAATGTCACTCAGAGATAGATCAAGTTTCAACTCTTTCATGATAGGCGTTTCTTTTACTTCAAGACTTAATATCTTAATTTCAGCAGATAGGTCATTCATCTCCTTTTGAGACGTAGGAGAGTCTTGATTCTCCTTCTTTTATTCATCTGTTTGATCTTCAAATTCAGTGAGAATGCTCATGTCTTTAAACATTGGAATAATCTTTCCTTGAGTGAAATAATCATTGCAGATGCTAAAAAGTCTTTTAGAGTAACTGGCAATGCTTTCAGTTTTTTCCATTCTCAAACTATAGAACTCATCCATCAAGTTATTAATCCTAGTGGTCTCAACACTTGGCCTGCTAGTACAATGATCTCTTAATATATTCCAAGCATCCTTAGCCACAGTCTCATGCATAATGAGTTTTAACATATATAGAGATGCATTGAAAATAATGCCTAAGGCCTTAGTGTTATGATTAGCCAAGATAACTTCTTCATCAGTCCAGGCGGATTCATGTTAAAATCTACTTTCACTATTGGATCCTTCAATCATGGGATGAGTCTAACCTACAAGAATACTCATCCATGCTTTATCATCAATGAAATAGATGTAGAAATGCATCTCATTTTTCCAAAGAATGTAATTGGTACCATCCAAGACTGGTTTTTTTTTTTTTTTTTTTTTTTTTTTTTGCCATAATCAATTTAACATTCCATAATGACTGCACTTTTTGGGATCGACACTCAGTGTAGACGAGTGTTGACTCTAACGCCAATTGAAAGTTTTGGTGTAGCTAGCAATGCTAGAGAAAACAAAACTCACACAAATCAGAAAGTGGATGTGTGTGTAGATGTGGTACACAACCTAACTTAGCACATCGGAATTAAAGAACACAAAGATATACTCGTCTGCTGGTTCAAACTAGGCTATAAGCACAAAAAGGATTTCACTATTAAATGTTGTTTTACAGAATTAAAACAATACTAGTGAAATATGAAAAGAACTAAAATACTAAAACAAAACTTATTACTAAGTTTTGATGAAAACCTATGATGTGACACACCTCTCAAATACAAATTAAGACAAAAACAAGCCGAGAGCTCTCAAAGAAATGTGTGCCAAGACTGAAGGATTTGATCTACTTGTATAGCTTTCGAATCCTTCTTAAACTTGGACTTGATCTCCTTGGATTTGTGCAAATCTTGATCATCTATTCTCCTTTGGACTCCAAGCAATCGAATCCTACACATAATAGATAAACACAACTCTAAGGAAGATCGTTAGGGTTATTATGTTAGTACCTAAAATATAGTTAGTGATATACACGCATTAAATAAATCTAATGTACATAAATAAAAGATATTTACTAAATAAAAGAAATCTAATTAAAAGAGCCGAGAACGAGAAAGCTATACTAATATAAGATCCCATATGACCATGAAAGCCGAGAACAAGAAAGCTGAGATCAAAGCCAGCAACAAGAAGCCGCCACCACACAAAAAAAAAATATAATACAAACAAGCTGCCACCTAAACCCACATGCACTTGATATGGAAGCAGCTAAGAAGCATAAGATCCCTGCATCACGAATGGAGGCAGATCTGATAGATCTTATCAGATCTGGCAGCAGTTTCGCAAAGGGATAAAAGAGCATGGTAGTGGTGGAAGGAGGACTAGAGGGCGGCCCAAAAATGAGTGGTCGCAGGTGAGATGGTCGGAGGTGAAGAAGGCAGCCGAAGTTCCAACGGATTGCGGTGTGAGTTGCCGGACTTGGACGTTAATGGTAAGAGAAGGGGATGTGAGGGTGGTTTTGTTTAAATAAGGACAGTGTTGTCATTTAAAGATATTTATGGACCCTATGGTAGTTTATGTTTTAGTGTTGGACTAAGTGGTAAATGAAAATATTAAGTTTGATTAAATGGTAGATTCGCTTAGGAATAGGGACTAGGTGGTAATTTTCCCTAGTAACATTATGAAAGAGTATGAAATACTCATTTACTTATTTTTATGTATCTTTGTGATTCTGATAGTAATTATTGTATATAATTAGTTTAGAGTTTATTTAATTTAGGAATTAGTTGTAATTATTTAGGAATAGTTTATATTAGGATTATTTATTTTAGTTAAGATTTATTTCACTAACCTACTAATGTTTATCTTTGGTAAGTTGTGTGTCTTTGTATTGTAGAAAAGGAAGGACTCTATTTAAAAAAGGAGATGGGATGATTGGTGAAGATCTCCACGAAAATAGCTATCAATAGGTCTTATAAATATGGCGATCTCAATCAGTCCATAACACGAATTTACAGAATATTTTTAGAGAAGTTCTTTTGTTCTTGAAGTTCTTGTTCATCAAGAACTCAAGTGTTTTTAGTGTTTAGTCTATTCAAGATAGAATAAGTTTTGATCTTTTCATTGTTTTGTTTCTTTCATCTTTTTGTACTCTGAAAGAGTTTTATTAATGAAAGTTTTCCAGCAAGTTATTTCTTGCTGAAGTGTTTATTCTGAGTTTTAATTCCGCTGCGTTTGTTTCTGTGTTTCTGAGTTTCTGGTCGTCGCCAATTGACAGGACAACTGTCTTGACAATTGTGAGCACAGTTGTACTCACAGTTGGTCGGTTCCCAGAAAACAATCCTAGCCGCATAATTTCTTTCAATTGGCACCAGAGCCTGGTCTCGACATACTGAGATCGATCTTTGAAAGTGGTCATTATGGACTGTACTCATACTCGTAATAAGCCGCCTACTCTAGATGGTTCAAACTATACCATTTGGAAGGCAAAGATGACTATGTACATCAAAAACATAGATCATCGTGCTTGGGTCAGCATTCTAGTGGGATATAAATCCCCTACCATGGAAGTGGCTGATCCAAAAGCTAAAGCTTCTGTGTCTGACGAAGAAAAGAAAGAAAAAAAATTTATTCCAAAACCCGAGCAAGATTGGAATGCGGAGGAAATTGCCCTTGCAAATTTCAATGCAAAGGCAATGGCCGCCATTTCTGATCACGTTGATTTTAATCTGTATCGGTTGTTCTCAAACCATACAGTGGCCAAAAATGCTTGGGATATTTTACAACTTCATTATGAAGGGTCCGATAGTGTTAAACAAACTAAATTAAGAAGATTGATGACAGAGTTTAAGAATTTAAGAATGGGAGAAGATGAAACTATTCAAAACTATTCTGCTAAATTAATGGATATTTCGAATGAATCCTTTGCATTAGGAGAATCCATCTCCACTGCAAGGTTGGTTAGTAAAGTTTTAAGAACTCTCCCAGAAAAATTTAACATCAAAGTCTCTGTCATTGAAGAAACTTGTGATACTCGGACCGTGAGTCTTGAAAAGGTTCTAAGTATTCTTACTACGTTTGAATTGAACCTAGAAGTGCAAAAAACCAGCAAAGTAAATTCAATTGCTCTTGCTAGTGCTCTTAATGTGTCTGAAGATCTTGTAGAATTATCAAAGGATATTGATGATTCAAACTTAGAGGAAGATGAATGTGACTTGATCTAAAAAAAAATCAACAAAATGTTGAACAAAAAACGTCAACAAAGGTTTCCCAATAAGGGTATTGCTTCCTCCCCTAAGATTGAATCATTCAAGAAAAAAACAAGTAAGCACAAATTTTTTTCTGAAAACAAAAGATCTATTGAGTCCGTTCAGTGTAGAGCGTGTTTAGGATTTGGACACTATGCCAATGAGTGTGCTAACACGCTCAAAAAGAGAGGGATGAGTCTTTCTGCTAGCTTAAGTGATTCAGATGATGACGATCAGACAGCAAACCTGTCATTTTTACGATCATCACAATCCTCCCTCTCTGACAGTGAATCTGACAGTGAAGATGAACAGTCAACTGTCATCACAACTGTCAGCTCAAATGGTACTAATGTGTATACCTGTCTTAACTCCACTTCTGCAGGTGAATCTGAAGAATCCTCACAGGAAGAAGAGGATAGTGCCACGTATGAGGACCTCCACAATACATACGTTGAGTTGTTTGCAGAATGGTCCAAACGAATGGATCAACTCAAGGAGTTCAAGAAGGTAAATGAAAAACTCACCTCTGACAATCTGAAATTAAAAGCAGAGAATGAGAGGTTGTCGATTGAAAGTGATACTCAAAAGGACTCCATAGCTAGGTTAGAAGTCATGCTTACCAAAAAGGACAATGAGTGTGAGAAATATAAAAGCAATCTTGAAAAAGAAACCATTACACTCAATAAACTTAACAATGGCAAGGCTAAATTGGAAGAGGTTCTGAACATGGGGAACCAAGGAAAATCAGGTTTAGGCTATGGAGATCCAGTATTTGTTAAGGAAGGTGAGGGCACTTCGGAAAACAATGAGAGATTTAATGCTAATCACATGTCTCCTCACAAAAACAAAAGAAATAGAAAAAGGAGATACGTGTGTCACCATTGTTTTGCCTCTGGACATATACGTCCATTTTGTTACAAGTTGAAACAGGAACTTGGCTTGGAAAAGAACAGCAGCCACTTGACAAGACAACTGTGGGCACAGTCTGAAAATCAACTGCCCTGTCAACAGCCCAGACAGCAGCAAGTTGTGAAAAAATCATGGGTAAGAAAGGACACTCTAAAGTGTCAAGTGGTGTTTACCTCCTTGAAGAGCAGTGTGGAAGGAGCCTGGTACTTTGACAATGGCTGCTCCCGCCACATGACTGGCTCTCTTAAGCATTTCAAAGACTATGAAGCCTTTAAAGGTGGAAAAGTCGATTTTGGTGGAGGTGCTCAAGGTGAGGTAATTGGCAAAGGTACGCTGAATGTTAATGGTTTGCCTAACTTGCATAATGTCTTGCATGTTAATGGGTCAAAGGCAAACCTAATTAGCATAAGCCAATTGTGTGATGATGATCTACATGTCAAGTTTGATAAGAAGATCTGTGAGGTCTTCGATGATTCAAACAGATGTGTTTTGAAAGGTGTAAGATCCTCTGATCATTGTTACAAGTTGGTTGAAAATCATTCATGTTTTAACTCAATTTTTGATAATGCTCCTGAACTTATTGTCAATTGTGTTGAGGATGATGTTTCAGGTTGCACTTGGGAGCATGAAAGGATTAATGATGAATCTGAACCTAAATCCACGATAGAATCTGCAGATGCACCAACTGTGAGGACAACTGGCGGTCAAAATGAACAGTCAACTGACATGACATATGGTCAGACCGCAGCTGATTCTGGTTCAGATTCTGAAATCGTTGAAGATCAGGTAAGCAGAGGCAATGATGATGCTGTAAGCATACAAGGAGATCATCTAACTTCCCAGGTCATTGGGGGAGTGGATGAAGGAATAAAAACAAGAGGGAAACGAATAAATTACCGAGAATTAGCCGGTTTGGTATGCATGCAATCCGCGTACCATCAGGTAAGCTCTTGTTGTTTCTTTGCTAATTTTAAGCATGAGGATGAGTTAGAAACTTTAAAAGTTAATAATTGGACCAATGTCATGCAAGAGGAAGTGGTAAATTTTAAAAGGAAAGATGTTAGGTTCTTGGTTCGTAGGCCATCTAATACTGAATATATGGGAGTTGTTACGTGTTGTACTCAATTGTTGAGGTTGAACCAGATAATAAAGGATTATGGTCTTAAAAGTAAAACCTTGACTGTATTTTGTGATAGCTTAAGCTCCCAAAATATTGCCAAGAATCCGGTACAACATTTCCTAACGAAGCACATAGATATTAGGCATCATTTTATTAGAGATCTCGTTGAACAAAAAATCATTATTCTTGAACATGTAAGCACAACGGATCAACTTGCTGATATCTTTACCAAGGCTTTAGATTTCGAGAGATTTTCTCTCGGACTGTGTGATATCAGTTGACTGCACAAGTGTGCAGACAACTGACTGCATAACTGTATAATTGTATATTACAGTCACAAAAAAAAAAAAAAATAGTATAGATTGCATCCATCTTTGCACGATTGTCTCTTGTGACCACTTGGTCTCCTTCAGTTCCTTGACTCCGAGCTTTGACCCTTGAATGTGAGACCCTTCTTAACCTGATAATGAAAATTGTCTTGTTAATTCCTTCGTGTTGTTTATCATGGAGTGGGCACTCAATCTAAGGTTGCGGGGAAAACAAGCTGCCTCCAATCTTTGAAGTTACTACTCATTTAGGCAATGTGCTGACATGTATTCATACATAACTTGAGAATCAGTGTAACACTGTATTGTGAGAGTGAAAAGCTCCTCCCCGTAACTGATTCATAAGTCATATGCCTTCAAAGGGAGTGTTCTAGAGGCTGCATGATTGAAGGTGAATCTCATTGAATTCTTGTGAGTTGAAACCGAGTCATGAACTGAGTTGACCATACTATATCACACCAAGATTGAGACAATCTTCACTTGTGTGTTTAGGCATATTTTTTCTAAGTTTTTTTTCCCTTGGTATTAACATCAGCAAATTGAATTGTTGTTCTTATGTGTTAAAGATTGATGCTTTTCATGTGATTAACGATAATCTAATGGCGTGATGTTCAAGTTTCATTGTGCAGTTGGTGGAAATTATGGTACATTGTGGATAAATGGATTCAGTTGAATTTGGAAAGTTCTAATTCTGGGACGGACAATTTATCACAAAACATGGAAAAAGTTTGAATTTTAAAATCAAAATCCTTGTTTGTTTTGGAATTCAAATGGGTACTTCAAAGTCACTCGGTTCTCTACTCCTTGGCCTACCCGAGTTCTTAGGAAGAATCTCTGTCCTCCCGTGATATTTCCTCCATGTCAATTCTAGTTGTGAATTGTGGTTTAGTGTATCTTCTTCCTCATGTTTACTAGCTACATTTCTCTTATCTCATCTTGTTCCTATTCTGCAAATGCACTCTCTCTAACATTTTTTACAGATAAATCCGAGAATTCAGGAGAAACTCTAAGTTATTGTGTGTGACACAAAATGATTGTTTGCCATGGCTCTGATCAAGCTCAGGCATTTTTGTTGTTAAGCATCCAGCTGGTGCTAAGCAACTTGTTCGTGAAACTGTGTGGACAACTGGACAGTCAACTGTACAGTTAATTGTACAGTCAATTGTACAGTAAACTGGTAAGTCATCTGGTAAGTCTGCAGAACTCGCTGGTTTATAAAGGTTTGCTGAGATGTGAGTTGAGAATGATGATGCTCTTAGAGGTATTTTTGTTGGGAAGATTCAAATTTAGGGGGAGTGAAAGATATTCAAAATTTTATTTCTTTGTGTTTGATGGTTCTTCTCAAAAAGGGGGAGAAAGATGTGGTCTTCATTTTAAGGGGGAGAAAGATGTGTTCTAGGGGGAGTAGAATCCAATGTACAAATTCAGGGGGGAGATTATTGTTTTGGATGTTTTGATCAGAACCACAAAGATAGGGGGAGATTGAAAGAGTATGAAATACTCATTTACTTATTTTTATGTATCTTTGTGATTCTGATAATAATTATTGTATATAATTAGTTTAGAGTTTATTTAATTTAGGAATTAGTTGTAATTATTTAGGAATAGTTTATATTAGGATTATTTATTTTAGTTAAGATTTATTTCACTAACCTACTAATGTTTATCTTTGGTAAGTTGTGTGTCTTTGTATTGTAGAAAAGGAAGGACTCTATTTAAAAAAGGAGATGGGATGATTGGTGAAGATCTCCACGAAAATAGCTATCAATAGGTCTTATAAATATGGCGATCTCAATCAGTCCATAACACGAATTTACAGAATATTTTTAGAGAAGTTCATTTGTTCTTGAAGTTCTTGTTCATCAAGAACTCAAGTGTTTTTAGTGTTTAGTCTATTCAAGATAGAATAGGTTTTGATCTTTTCGTTGTTTTGTTTCTTTCATCTTTTTGTACTCTGAAAGAGTTTTATTAATGAAAGTTTTCCAGCAAGTTATTTCTTGCTGAAGTGTTTATTCTGAGTTTTAATTCCGCTGCGTTTGTTTCTGTGTTTCTGAGTTTCTGATCATCGCCAATTGATAGGACAACTGTCTTGACAACTGTGACCACAGTTGTACTCACAGTTGGTTGGTTCCCAAAATAGTCCTAGCCGCTTAATTTCTTTCACATTACATGAACCACAATATCTCCTCAAACGCTAAATCTTTGTAGCGTATAGTTAACGTCTTTTGGTTGGGTGAGTTGTACTCCTCTTTGGTTTGGTCGAGAAGCTTCTTGAAGGTTTTGGAAGCATGCATACGAGACTGAATAACCTGTAATTGTCACTGCAATGACTCTGGAAATGAGATGCAGAAGGGTGTTGTAATTGCTACAACGGATTCGTCGGTAAAAATAGAGAGAGACTGAAAGATGGCTAAAGTAAGACATACTCCTTCCGTTTCATGTCACTTGAGACTTATTTCCTTTTTCGTCCGTTCCACGTGACTTGAGACTACTCAAAATGGTAAAGAATCTTTACTATTCTTCCCACTCATTCTCTCTCCTACTTTACTTTTACACTCACAACACCAATCAACTTACTATTCCTCCCAATCATTCTCTCTCCTATTTAATTTTTCATACTCACAAACACCTCCTCCCACTATTTCTCACTCTTACTTTTCCTTAATTTGTGTGCCAAATTTTTTGGTCTCAAGCAGGGGCGGATGCAGTATGTCGCCTGGGTGGGCAGATGCACACCCTGACTTTTTTCAAAAAATTTACCGAGTATTTATAAAAAAAAAAAAAAACTATGAGGATGCAAAGTGTTATTTTTGAAAGAATAAGGGTGTGAGGTGTTAAAATGAAAACAATTGAATTTGGTGAAATTAAAACTTTCAAAATAGACCTTCCCTTTTTTGCTTAGTATGCCGCTGGATGGATAGTTTCTTTGAAATTCATATTGCGAGTTTGAGAGAGTTTGAGAGAGTTTGAGAGAGCGACGACGAGAGTTCAGAAATCTTAGAGGGCGGGAACCATAGGACGCAACCACGGAGCCACCACCGTTACTGCTTCGAACAGGTCTATCAGTTTACTGTATCCTCCATACTCAATCTGTAATCTCAAATCAGAATCCCTAAATTTGTAAAAAAAAAAAAAAAAAAAAAAAAAACTAGGGTTTTCACTATTTCAAAATCGAAAACTATGAACTATAATCTTGTTAATTAAATCTGATTTTTTTTCCCTTTTCCTGCAGCGATTATCGGTTCAAGCTTCTGCTAATCGGCGATTCATCTGTTGGCAAATCCTGTCTTCTTCTCAAATTCGCCTTGCGTTTTACATTCCATTTCATCTCTATTTGAAGAACTGGCATTTTGTAAAGGTATGGTGAAGCTAGGTCTTTGTATTTCTATAATGAAACTTTTATTGATAATTTGAAGGTTACAACCAAAAAAGAAATTCCTCCAATTGTTTTGATTCTGATGTGTTAGGATTGTAATGGGCAAGTTTTGTTTTGTGATTTCAGGATGATTCCTATGTTGATAGTTACATAAGCACCATGGGTAACTTAGTATTTTGATTTGGTACTTCTGTGGAAATCTAACTGGTTGTTTTTTGTTCAATTTCAGTTGGGATTTAAGTCCACCTTGTTTAATTTCAGTTGCAAATCTAACAGGTTGTTTATTTGTATGTGTTCATGTCTGACTATTAATTTTTTCTTCAAATTCAATTTTGATTTCAACTCCACGTTTTTTTTACAGAATGGCTCCTCCTCGAAGTTTGAAAAAATCATGTGGGCCGGCTACTTCAGTCTCTAAAGCGAATGAGGCTCCCCGTCCCGGAGGTTAGAAACTATGAACTGTAATCTTGTTATGTGTTTGTGTATTGGCAGTAACTGATGTTGCCTTGTTCATGAGTTTTCTGTTTTTATTTTTAATAGTGTGATTTTTATATTGCATCAAGTTTTGCACCCTAAGTCTAAATCCTGGAAACGCCACTGTCGCCCCCGAACCTCGAAAAAAAGTGCACTCCCTCACTTCAAATCCTGGATACGCCACTGGTCTCAAGTCACATGAAACGGGGGGAGTATGGGGATCTGATCTTGTGGGCATAGAGATGATGGAAGGAAAGTTGGCGGAAAATGGGAAGCTAGCTGCCTGGAGGAGATGATGGTGTTGGTCAAGGAGCAGTGGCGGAGCCAGAAATCGAAGGAAGTGGGCGGGGGGGCAAAATATGTTGAGGCCAATGAATGATGAACGGGGGTTCGGGGGCAGCGCCCCGGATTTTTTTTTCTTTTGGATTTTTTTCGGTGTTTTATATATACTGTACAATACAATTTTAGGCATAAACATATAATTAAGTACTAACTTTAATGGTGACAATAAAACATCTACGAGTCAACACATATGCTCCCTTTGCCTCAAAATGATATTTTTATTTGCCATTTTTCATCGTCCCAAAAAGTCTTTATTTTTACGGTTTATGCTTAAAAGTGCACAAACAAATTGAATAGTCAAATGTTAAAATTATTTGAGACAAATGGAGTATAACACAAAGTATCCTAAGATTTAACATATATAGTTGTTTAACATCGACCTCATTTTTACTCACTTGCCTCACTCTTTTATATAATTCTGTCTTAAAAATAAAAGTGTATTCCCTCCGTCCCATACTTATCGCTACTTATTTTCCTTTTAGTGTCTCATACTTAGTGCTACTTACATAAAATGTTCTATTTTCTCTCTCTCCGTCACAGAGGGAATATATTTGAATGTACAGTGTGTATACGTATATACTTTATTTTTTAGCACACATATACATATATAGTTAACTGCCATTATTTGCAAAAAAAAATAATAATAAAAAATTAAAAAGCCAAGGGGGGGCAGTTGCCCCTGCTTGCCCCCTTGTGCCTCCACCAATGTCAAGGAGGGATAGGCGGCCGGAGTGAGTATGAAATTTGCTAAGTTTTTGTTAAGCCTCGTTAGTTTAGTTTTTATTAACTTTTCTAACATTTGATTAACCCTTCTAAGTAGAAGAGTGTTTAAAATTGCTAAAAAACAAGAGTAGCTAAAACCGAAGCTTTATCAAGGTATAGTGATTAAATGTGTAGATTGATCTTCTACTATATCAATCCGACATTGGAACTAGCCATCGGATTTATTGCATAACATGTAGTCCGTCCATCCCAAATTAATGGTTGCCGAGTGGACTGAATGCACAAAGATTAAGGAAATATAATGGAAAAGTAGGTGTTGTGAGTTGACAGGGGAGAAAAAAGGGAAAATATAGAAATATGCCCCTGTACTTACGTCAAGGATACAGATATGCCCTTATACAAGTTAATTGTCATATTAGCCCTCGTACTTAGGAAAAAGGTGTGGATATGAGGATTCCGTCATCTTTCCATCCAAAATCTAACGGAATGGCTGGCTGAACTGCTTAGGTGGCAAACAAATGGCTGATTAGGTGTCCAAGTGGAATTTGCTGAGTATGGTGGGCTCTAAACTACGTCATTTTGACAGTTAATAGAATAAAATTAAAATAATTATTTACAAGTAACACCCCTCATAAATGAAGGGGTAGAATGTGAAATATTTTCACAGTAAATTGACTAATTTACCCTCATTTTTAAAAGAAAACTCAAATACACCTCTCATCTCCCCCCATTATACCTACCTCTCACCCCCCCCCCCCCATTACACCCGCAATTCGTGAAGAAGCTAAATTCTTACGCCGCCGCCAACCAAGTCGACGTTGACTTACAGTCCTTCGACACCACTCTCCAAGCTTGAGCTTTCTTATTCGATTCCCTTAAGGAAGTCTACGGATGTTGATTGTAAATTGATTAGGTTGTGTCATGGAATATAGGGCTTCGATTTTGCTTAATCACATGCTAATTCTCGGGATATTGTGTTCAATTTCTATTGTAAATTTGGTGGTATTGTTGAGTTTGGTGGTTGTGGTGAGGTTGGTGGTTGTGGTGGTGGAGGACGGTAGTAGACAATGATGGAATGACGATAGTGGAGGAAGAAGGGGGTGGGTGGCTGTGCGAGCGAGGGAGGAAGAAGAAGTGTACTTTTTGTTTTAAAACGACGTAGTTTTGAGCCTATCATACTCATTAAATTCCACTTAGGCATTTTGTTTCCATGTAGAAACTTTTCCTAGCCAACTAAGCAGCTCAGTTAGCCATTTCGTTATATTTTGGATGGAAAGATAACGGAGTCCTAATCTCCACACCTTTTTTATAAGTAC
This sequence comes from Campanula takesimana, assembly GCA_026119855.1. Classification (NCBI taxonomy): domain Eukaryota; kingdom Viridiplantae; phylum Streptophyta; class Magnoliopsida; order Asterales; family Campanulaceae; genus Campanula; species Campanula takesimana. The sequence continues at coordinate 56,354 of JAOWBW010002591.1, forward strand.
GAGGGTTAATATGGCAATTAACTTGTATAAGAGCATATCTGCATCCTTGACTTAAGTACAGGGGCATAAATCTATATTTTCCCGGAGAAAAAATGAGGTAGAGAATAGTGAGTGGAAAGTTATTGTGAGAGGGTAGGAGAGAGAAAATTGAACATTTTTTGTAAGTAACCATTAATTTGTGATGGAGGGAGTAAAATATTTTCCTAGCCAGTATAAGTTTGGAAAGGCTTGACTCATTTGTAAACCGCCATTGTCATGGCAAAAATTTAAGAGTGCATATATTAAGTACTCCCTCCGTCCCAAAATGATCTTCGCGTTTGACTATTCAAACTTCTTAAGGATATGAACACTTGCTTCACTAGCCATGCTTTGTTTAAGCATAAAATGTAGAAATGTAAGAACTTTTTGGGACAATGAGAAATGGCAAATGAGAAGATCATTTTGGGATGGAGGGAGTATTAACTACAAGATTTGGAAGAAAGTCTTAAAAAAAAAAGGGAAAATATAGAAATATGCCCCTGTACTTATGTCAAGGATGCAGATATGCCCTTATACAAGTTAATTTCCATATTACCCCTCGTACTTAGGAAAAAGGTGTGGATATTAGGACTCCGTCATCTTTCCATCCAAAATCTAACGGAATGGCTGACTGAGATGCTTAGTTGGCAAAAAAATGGTTGATTAGGTGTCCAAGTGGAATTTGTTGAGTATGGTGGGCTCTAAACTACGTCGTTTTGACACTTAATATAATAAAATTAAAATAATTATTTACAAGTAACACCCCTCATAAATGAAGGGGTAGAATGTGAAATATTTTCACAGTAAATTGACTAATTTACCCTCATTTTTAAAAGAAAACTCAAATACAATTCTCATCTCCCCCCAGTACACCTACCTCTCACCTCCCCCCATTACACTTGCCCAAAGGCCATTTTTTCCACCATAAAATCCGATCCTCACAAACCACCCAACGCATGCACACACAAGGTACAAATCAAATTGTTGGGCTTATTTAAAAGAGTGGTGCAAAAACATCATTTTCCCACATCAATTTCAACATCAACCCGCATTTCGTGAAGGAGCTAAATTCTTACGCCGCCGCCTACCAAGACGACATTGACTTATAGTCCTTCGACACCACTCTCCAAGCTTGAGCTCTCTTATTCAATTCCTTTAAGGAAGTCATCGGATGTTGACTGTAAATTTATTAGGTTGTGTCATGGAATTTAGGGCTTCGATTTTGCTTAATCACATGTTGATTCTCGGGAGATTGTGCTCAACTTCTATTGTGAATTTGGTGGTGGTGTTGAGTTTGGTGGTTGTGGTGGTGGTGGTTGTGGTGGCGGAGGACGGTAGTAGACAATGATGGAATGGCGATAGTGGAGGAAGAAGGGGTTGGTGGTTGTGCGAGGGAGGAAGAAGAAGAAGTGTACTTTTTGTTTTAAAACGACGTAGTTTAGCCCTCTTAAGTGCCAGACGACGTAGTTTTAAGCCTATCATACTCATCAAATTCCACTTAGGCATTTTGTTTCCATGTATAAACTTTTCCTGGCCAACTAAGCATCTCAGTCAGCCATTTCGTTAGATTTTGGACGGAAAGATGACGGAGTCCTAATCTCCACACCTTTTTTTATAAGTACGAGGGCTAATATGGCAATTAACTTGTATAAGGGCATATCTGCATCCTTGACTTAAGTACAGGGGCATAAATCTGTATTTTCCCTAAAAAAAAAATAGTGAAAGACAAAATCTTAACAGCAAATTCTGGAAGAGAAACCCTTCGGAGATCAACGGAGAGGACAAAATCTCAACATGACTGACTGACTGACTGCTGACTTTTGGAGATTTCAAGCCCTCTTTTTCTTGTTCATTGCTGGTCTTTTTCCTATTACATGTGCCTTGGCATCAGAATGTGGTAGAAAACCACGTAAAATGGCCAAAACTGTACAGACCAAGTAAGGTAAGTGCATATTCAGATGTTCTTCTGATTCTTTTTGTGTCAATAACATCGTGACCTGCAAAATAAGCGATGTTAATTATTTCAGATAGGCAAGTAGTGAACAACCTCAACCCTCATTCCCCTTCCAGTTCCATTAATATATCGTTCATCCTACAAGTTGAATAATCAAAAAAAGTTTTCCAGTACAATGAGAGAACAAGTCACAATCAGACATAAGAATTTTTTTGGAGCGGGTATAGATATTATACTATAATGTTTCCAAATTTAAATTGTGAAGAAAAAAAAAGATTGTTATGATGATATAAAACAATCTATTACAAAATGCAATCCAAGAACAATTTGGCACTCCATTTCCAAGGATATGATTATAATCTACCATAAGCAATACCCATTTCTTTCCCAATCCAAGAACTATTTGGCGCTCCATCTTTTTCTTTTTGCAATTGGAATTTACACAAGCAACTACTAACTAACGACTGAATTAAAGCTTCAACAATCCATTTTTATTGTTACGTGTTTCAGAACAAATGACCCAATGTGATAATAGAGTTACTATGTATTTGATCTGAAAGATTTTCAATTAATATTTTTCGAACCTCAATTTCAAAAATATAACTCTAGCCATCATAAAACATACTCCTTCCGTTCCACATCAAACATTAAGCTATAAATATTTATTTATTTAAACGATTTTTCTTTCATGTCCAAATTATATGATAGTTTTATTGTTTATTGAAAAACAAATATTACTTTAGTACAAAATATAAGAAATACAAAGGCTTAAAGTTGAACACATAAATAAATTTGACTTTTAAATGAGAATTTCTTGCATGGAACAAAGACAGAGTATTAAAATATAAGAAAAAACAATTTAACTTCATAAACAAATAGAAAAGACTAGATATTGCCCCCATTCTTATGTTTTGTAGGATAGCAAGGAAACAGAAAGAAAGAAAAAAAAAAACAGGTTCAAAATTTGTCCCTAAATATTTAGTAGAAGCTACAAAATATAATTTATTAGACATAAAAAAGGATAAGAATCATACCACAGAAGTAAAAGCTGAGGCGCCATAGATCAAACAAGTGATTCTTAGCCAAGACCTTCCAGCAACAATGGCATAGAGAGAAACTACAGCGAGCGGCCATTGAAATAAAAGCTTGATCCATACAACGCGCCCAACCATGTAATGAGATTTCTCGTGGAAGAAGTAATAATCTCCATACTCATTTTCTATCACCGATTTAAGGTGGACAAGAATTTCAGGAAAATAATCTAAAGGGAGACAAGTTTGGGCGTCGATAAGTGGGGTTGTCAATGCAATGGCAAGTAAAAAGAAGAAGAGTATTCCATCGTAGAGCTTGATTAGAAACCCCATTTTTTGTTTATGATTCAATTGGTGTAACAATCTTTCCATGTCTTTTTGCTGTGGTTTTTATTTTGCAGTTTTGTTGGATCTATGTGGTCATTATTGAACTTATTAGCAAAAAGTTTGGGATGGTTGTTGCTAGCTAGAAGGTGCCTGATGCCGAAAAAAACTTATGTTGATGATTGATGGAGAGGACTTAGTAACTTGTCTGAAAAATGGATATTTGTTTGTATCTTTTTTTTCTTTGAAATCAAAAATATTGTTTTCTTCATTTAAATACTAAAAGGCCATAATGTTTTGTTGATAATTAAGAAAAAAAAAAAAACTCCTTACATCACATATCAAGTGTCTTAGTTGAGTTTTCAAAAAATTTATGGAATGTTCGTTACTTGTTTGTGTATTATATGTATCATCATAAGTTAACAATAAAACATCTTATTTACCAACACAACATTTATTTTAATACTAATAAAACAAAAATTAAGACTCATAAAAAAATGAATAGGTTATTCCCCTAAGGTCCATGATAAGCTCTCAAATTCTCCAAAAAGAGATATTTTTAATTATTCCAGTCAGGCCTTTAAGGGAGATGAATATTCACTAAAAGCGCTAAGTTAGTTTATAATGTTTCTAACCAAAATTGTCTTTTATTTCCCTAGATCTAAATCCTCACCATCCACATAAATCTCAAACTAATTCCAAACCAACTTTATTTTTCCTCTCATTTCTAAATTGTCTACATCCCCTCCCCTCCCTCTCATCCCCTTCCCTCCCCTAGCCTACTACGTTCTGGCGGCCTTTCCATCGCCCGCCTCATTGTTCGTCTTGTCCACCACTATCTCCCCCTTGACAGGCTTCTTCCCACTTTATGTCTTCACCTCTCTCTACCGCCTTCTACATTTTCACCTTGCCGGAGTAAACCCTCACTAACCAAGACAGATTTGCAACTTCGTTCTTCAGTACCACCCCTTTTCTACTGAGTTCACCCTTGTGCGCCTTCTCCACAACATCCGGTAGGTCCACCTAACATACGTGCTCATTTGGTTTCTCTTCTTCACTGACATCGCCCATTATCATTGATTGTGGGAGCCAAATAGTTGGTATCTGACATTCTCAACAAAATTCGTCAAGTACAACAAAATGTAAATCTCAAATCATTCAACCAAAAGTTAATATAAAATATTGTTGGAAAGATTTCTGAGTGTAATTTATAGATCACTTCTCGGATCAAATTTTGGAATCTTCTATAGAAAGTTTAATTATACTCCCTCCGTTCCGGGTAAGTTGCAACAATTTGCCATTTTAGGCATTCCACTTAAGTTGCAACAATGCCAAATAAGGAACTCTTTATTACTTTTATAATCATCCACTCATTCTCTCTCTTCCTCCCAACCACTCATTATTCTCTACTCATTCTCTCTCTTCCTCACAACCACTCATTATTCTCCACTCATTATCTCTCTTCCTCCCAACCACTCATTATTCTCCTTTCTTAATTTTTGTGCTTCCCCTTCCATGTTGCAACTTACCAGGAACGGAGGGAGTATATAAAAATATTAAGTGTTTTATTTGTTTAGAGGATCGATTTCTTCTTGTTATATTTATCTCTTAAGTCGGGTTCTTTTGAGAGGTCATTTAACTCATATTTATAGGTGGATCTTTTACGATATCAAGTTCGTATATTACGTGTGTGTTCACTAGTGTTATCTCTGATGACTTCTCCATTTTTCCGGCGTCATATTGGTATCAGAGACAATTACGGTTCCTAAAACTTCTTTTCATCTGTTTCTTCTTCTCTTTCATTTTGGTTTCTCCTTCATCTCCCATATTCTTACAAAAATATTAAAATATATATTTTCTCTCTAGTCACTATGGTTAACTTTTTTGGTCATTTACCGATTATGTTACTCCTCCACACGTTGTTGATTGGTGTCAACCTTTAATCTATGATGAGTATACTCAAAAGCAAGTGGGATTTTCATGTGAAAATTTTGAATATAGTTCGTCACACAGTATGATAAATGTTGATACTCATATTAGTCGTGAATCGATTGGGAGATAAATCAATCTTGAATATTTTATAGCAATCTCATGGAGTCAGTCCAAGGGTATTTTTCAACATTTCATAAGTGGTCAGAGTTACAGAGATCTTTTTCGACATCAATTCGTCAAGTATGTCCATCTCTTGGTTTATCAAAAAGATTATCAATTGATAACTTTCTCACAACTTGTTGGACCGATTGGATGAAAGTTGTCACGAGTGCAATAGAATTTAAAGTTATTCAAGGTTTACTGGGGGAATATTTACAAGTATTTTTAATGTATTACTCAAAATTCGTGGATAAATTTTTCTTCAAGAGGGGGGATATTATGCAGGAGCCAAATGGTTGGTATTTGTTACTGTTGGGTATGCTTAATATATAAACCACTCCTATTACCTTAATTTGATTGATCTCATAACCTAATTTTACTCTTTGTGGACTCTATGATATATTGTAAGAAGTACTTGTACTTCATTTAGAATAGTCCACTTTATAGTTGAATAGGCTTAGCAGATTAGGACCCTCAATTTTTTCTAAGTCTGGAGATATGAGGTAAGGCCCATGCCTACCGCATGGAGCCTACCGCATGACCAAGGTGCCGCATGACTATGCTTGCCGCAGATAACCTTGCCGCATGGTTCCAACCTACCGCGTGAATCTCTACCGCATGGAACCATGGTTGAAGAAACTCAAGTTGGTTCAAACTTAACCATGGTCACACTTGTGTCCTTACCTTAGTTAGTTTAGAACATTGCAAATCCAAATTTCAACTTTGAATACAACTGTCATCATAGTACAGTTGGACCACCATGACTCTGCAACAAAAGGACAACTCAGACTGAGCTCCAATTAGAAATCAACAGCTCATTGTCCTTCAACTTGAAGCCCAAGTATTTCTAACAGCTAGTTTCTCATTCAAGGCTATAAATAGTCCTTGTGTTTTTCATTGAACTTACGCTGAGATTCTAAGAGAGAAATTGCTGTTGAAATTCTTGGTGATTGAAGATCATATTTCAAGATTTCCAGAATCCTTCGAATCTTCAAGCACTCAACCTTCAAGTCTTCAACAGGTCTCCAGCAACCTTCAAAGATCAAATCTCAAGCCTCATCACACAAGTTTCATTACGCTCTAAAATCATATAGATTCCAAAGAGCTTTTGATTCTTACACACACACTCACCCCGATTGATCAATCACATAGATTGAATCATTAGGGATACACTGGTCTAAGTCTAAGATTGTTCTTCATAGAAATAGGTGTTGATTCAAATACTTCATCTATGTAATTTGTACTCAATCGAATCTAATGTATACCTCATTCAAAATCTAAGACTGACCATCTTGGTAAAGGACGTAGATCTTTTAACAGATCGAACCTTTCCAAATCATTGTGTTCTTTACTTACTGCACTTTACATTTCTGCAAATTTACTTTAAGTCTTCATCGTGTTCCTATTGTTCTTCACTTGTTCATATTAATCTTGTTTGTCTTTTTAGTGTTTGATCTTTCAGATTTAAGAACAATTGTGAATTGTGTTTGTTTGTCTACCTCATTGCCTTAGCTAAAATCTGACTAACTTATCATTTGTCAAAAATCTCTAAGACACAAAGTTTTCAATCTCAACCTACCTCACCTTCACCTACCGCAAACTATCTACCGCATCACTGCCTACCGCATTGAACTTATCAAAAACAACTCTAAACTTGTTTCAACGAAAACTTCCGCTGTGCATTTTATACTTGACCGCGTGTATTTTATCTGCCGCAAAATTTAAGTGTAAGCATAAAAGTTGAATTTTGAAAAAATTGTTGAAATTTTAAATAGGCTATTCACCCCCCCCCCTCTCTAGCCTCTTTTCATACCCTTGTTGTGTCTCTGAGACCAACAAGTGGTATCAGAGCAAACACCTTCATAAAACTTCTGTTTTTCAAGCTTAACAGCTTGGGTGCCGATTCAAAATGGCAAGTCAGAAAACTATGGCAACGGTTAACTTCACTCACGTTCCAGCATTCGACGAAGATAATTTTGATGTATGAAAGCACAGCATTCTAACTCAGTTCTACTCCATGGACGAGCAACTTGGTGATTGTCTTACTATTGGACCATACTTCCCAATGAAAGCTAATCCGAATCCAGAAACCAATGCAGACATACCATCAATCAAGAAACCAAAAGCTGAATGGACCGATGAAGAGAAAAGACTGGTTGGAATGGATGTGAAAGCAAAGAGCATACTCCTAAGTACCTTGAGTACGTCTCAACGTCGACAAATCATGGAATGTGCAACAGCTAAAGAACTATGGGATGCAATTGAAGATTACATCGAAGGAGATCAAGCTTGCAAGGAAAGCAAAAAGTTTGCAATTCAAAGAAGATTCAAAAACTTTGCTAAGATCCCCGGTGAATCACTAAGAGCCACTTATGATCGTTATTGTGAGATCGTGAGTACTTATACAGCACTCGGAAAGAAGCTTACCAAGAAAGAAATCAATGTTAATTTTCTCGCTGCTCTTGGTTCTCAATATCTTCACAAATGAAACACTCTTGAAGATACCAAGCTTCTAGATGATATGTCACTCAGGAGCCTCTATGCCAACCTCAAAGTTTTTGATATCAAGCTCCATAACATTGAAGAAATGGAAGGAAAAACTAAGAAGTTTTATCGTTGGTCGCTCAAAAGGAAGAAGTGATCGAGGAAGAAGATCCAAAAATCTCCACATTAGAATTGCTTGATATGGATGATGATGATTTTGCTATGTTCGTGAAAAGATTCCAAAAGTTCAGAAAGACAGCAAGACCCGGATCAACAAGCAAAGCTCCAACAAGGTTTTCAAGGAGCAGCCCTTCAAAGAAGAAAGAGAACTTCAACTTCTCCAAGAAGAAAGAAGATTTGTTTGTTTTAATTGCAGGAAACCAGGTCACTTCGCATCAGAATGTCCAATTCCCAAGTACGAGTATATAAACAAGAAAAGTAACTTTACTCCAAAGTATTCAAAGCAAAAGGGAATGATGGCTGAAGAAGACTCTACCTCAAAAGAGTTAGCTACTTGGATAGAGTCAGACTCTGATGAAAGCGATGAGGATTCTGAAGAAGGTCACATTTGTTTGGTCGTTCAGTCCGATGATGAGGATGATAATGAAAATCGTCGCTCACAAATGCAAAACCTAAACGGATAAGTTATACGGCCGATGAACTTGCTGAAAAGGGATTCCTAACTCCGGTTCAAAAGAATGGTGATCTTCTATTTTCAAGATGTGATGTGAGTGCAGCAAAGAAAGCTCTACTAAATCCCAAAGTGAAGGAAGTTCTGTCTACCACACCTCAAGTCAAGTTTGATATTTCCTCGATGAACAAGAAAAGATGTTCATGAAAGCTGAATAGGTAATTAGTAAGTTTTCTAGCATGAAGGAAGCTTTAGCACTTTCAACTGAAGAAATTTCCCAGCTTAAGACGGAGAAATCTCTACTAAGATCTGAACTCACCCTCCTTAAGGAGTAGATCAAGAGCATGACTCCTCTTACTGATCGAAAACCGTTTCTTAGAAGAACAAAATGCTATATTTAAAGTTAAAAACGATGAATTGGTTGCTGAGATAAATGATCTTAAAAGGATTACTAATGAGTGGACCAATTCACGTGTCACTATGGAACAAATCTTAGAATCCCAAAAGTCTAGTGGTGATAAGGAAGGCTTGGGATTTCAAACTAGTGACAACTTTAAATGTGCATCTTGTTGTGAAAGAGATGAGAAATTTACCCAGCAAACTTTGGAAGGGTCGAAGGCTAAACATCAGTTTCAAAGGGTGTAGGACAAGAACCAAAGAAGAAACTAGAGTTCAACTATGTCTACCCTAAGAAACAAACTGGCAAGGCAAAGTTTGAAAGGTATTGCCATGGATGAACCTACCGCAGAGGCTTCCTCTAGCAAGGTAGATGGTGCTCCCTACTGCGTGATCTTGCCACGAGGTCAATCGACCGCACCTAGGAAGCTGGCGACCGCATCCTGGAAGCCGGTGACCGCAAGTGGCAGCAAGGAAGCAAAGTTCAAGAGGATGAACTTTGTTAAGGAGACCTCATCCATACCAGTAAACAATGTTGTGCTCAAGACTTCAACGAAGTTTGTTACCCTCAGTTGGGTGGCTTCCACCATTGTTCCGTGTGTGATGATTATGGTCACAAGGCTGCTGAATGTCTTTTAAGATTCACACTAAATCCCAGAAGGCTTAAACCCCCTTCTGTGAGGCAAGTGTGGGTTGTTAAAAGTTGCTAACCCTTTGGACCCAAAAGAATAAAAGGGGACCTTGTTCTTAAATGTTTATTTTATAGGTTCTCTGCTTAATGGATGGACTCTCCAAGGATAGATCAAGTTTATGGTATCTCGATAGTGGTTGTTCAAGGCCCATGACCGGAGATATCAACTTATTAGAAGATGTCCGTGAAGAGAAAGGTCCATCAGTAACCTTCGGAGATAATAAAAAAGGAAAGACTGTAGGATATGGAGTTATTCGAAAAGGAAAAATCACCATCCAAGAAGTCTCTCTAGTTATTGGAATACAACACAATCTACTCTCAATATCTCAATATCTCAATTCTGCGACAAAGGATTGCAATGCCACTTCACCTCAAACTTCTGTCTCATCAAAGATGGCACATCCGGCATTACTTTGCTAAAAGGGATTCGTAAGAAAAATGTTTATGTTGTTGATTTAATTCATCTTGCATTGTAGCAAAGAATGTAGTGAGAATAGTTGGTTGTGGCACAAA
>JAOWBW010002592.1:0-66377 GCA_026119855.1 Campanula takesimana
TGTGATTCAAAATGCATAACGACATATGGACATTCTTTGTTAAAGAATAAAGATCATAGTTAAAAGAAATGTATATTCAAGCATGAAAAATTTATTCACAAAGCACTCTAAAAGAGTGAATATAATTCTTAATTCATACTTATGTACCGCAAATTCATTTGTTTTTTTTCTATATGCTCTTATTCAATGGAATTTATTCATGTTATATTAACATTCAAAACTTTTCTATTTACTCTTCAATATCATCCTACATTCTTCTTCACAAATTTCTTGGATGAAAAACTAAAAGGAAGAAATTTTATGAAGGCAATACCTTATATAACAAATTCTGAGGGAGCATTGATGACCTTCTTTGTTTTTCTTACTATTGTCGTTTTCACTCCTCTATTTTTCAAATGTTTAAACTTGCTCGAGGACAAGCAAGATCCAAGTGTGGGGAGTTGATAAATGACTATTTTATAGTCATTAAGGTCCAAAAAATATAGTTTATTTACCTTATTTTAAGTAATTATTAGCTTAAACTATTTGATTTTATCTCATTATGCGGATATAATGCACTTGGTAGTATGTTTATATATAATACAGGTTTTGGAGCATTATTATGAGCTTTGGACATCTCTTGGAGGAAGGTGAAACAAATAAATAAGGAGCAAATTAACTGGACAAAGAAAATTGAAGAATAAAAGTGTTCCAGCAGTTGCTCGGCCGAGCACCACCCTTGACTCGGCCGAGCATAGGCATCAGAAAGGCAGAAGTCATTTTCGAAGGCTTGCTCGGCCGAGCACCTTCCTTGACTCGGCCGAGCACCCCCTGTTCAGCAATTTTCCAGACTTCTCCAAAAGGCACCTTTTCAAGGAGGCATCCGGGAATAATCACTTCCCTTGGTCCAAGGCCTATATATAGAGATAGATATCAGTAGTTTTAGATATCTAGAAATATTGTAAACTTACTATAGTGAAATTTGTACTCTCAAACATCAATAAATTCTCAGAATTTGTGAAAGATATTCAACTTTTCTTAAGCAATATTCTGAGTTCTTCATCAATAATATTCAGAGGTTCTTTCAAGTCTTTATCTTCATTTCAATTCAGAATAAGTATCTCTTCTTCTATCTTTTCTTCTTATCTTATTCTTGTTGTTATTTATATGGCTTGTGAGTAATCCCCATTTTCTTGGGGTTGGAAACTCAATAACATTCATGTTTATTAAGTAGTCATGCTCTGAAATTCTTCTCTTCATCTTAAAACAATTCTACTATATCAAACTCTAACGCCTACAACCATGATGACGTCCATGATTTGTATGAATCTTAGTTAATCAAGGGAAGTACTGATCGGAGAACCTTGATTAGCGGATCCATATAGTCAGAACTAAGTTCATTACTCACGAGAGTAGTGTAATGGCTTAGGGATGCTCCTTGAGTGGAAAGTATGCTGATTTTCATTAAAAGAAAACTTAATGGATTCTTACTAATTATGGGCCATCGAGAGATAGGGCATAATTAGTATGAGAATACAAACGCTATTTGCTTGATCGTGAGAAGTAGTGTAGGCCAAGCATACCATCCTTGTTTTAAAATGAAACTTTAATCTCAATAGAGCATGGATAGTTGATGAATATATGTTGTTGATGTTCCAATCCCGAGGATTCCTTAAAATATAAGAGTTTTTATCTAAGTTATAGTAATTGCAATTTCATTTCTAGTTTAGTGACAAAACATTTTATAACCCCCAAACATTTTCTTTTCTTTATTTTCTTATTCTAAGCAAAGATATTTTGTAAGTAAAGTTGTCCTCGTGGGATCGACTCGCTCTTGCACTATCTATACTACATACACCCGTGCACTTGCGGAATAAACCTAACAAAGGTACCAATGGAAAACCTTATAGTGAACTTACTTGTACCACTATAATTCTCCCATTGCCTGACTCCACAACAAGACCAGCTGGACTTTCCACAAAGAGCACAGTAAAATACTTGCTAAACAACAACAACAGGGCAATGATTCTAAAATAAGGAACCAAGCCAAACACATCACAAAGATGAACCAATCAAAACCACATCAAAAGATGTTCAACAATACCCCAGGTAACACTTATTCATATTCCCTAACATATTTGTTCACAAAGGAACCAATTTCAAACACTAGGGTGTTCCACAACAACCCTCTAGGTACTCTAGGATATCACCTAAGACCTAGACCAAGATTGAACTCTAATTCACTTGGATTTAAACAACTCAAACTTTTCAGCAGCCCTGGGAGGTCGCCCACACCAGACTGTGCGGCCGCCCAAAAACACTCTGTCTCAAGACAAAAATCTTCCAGATAAGTGTGCGGCCGCACGCCCTATTTGGGCGGCCGCCCAACACACCCGCCAGGCCAAAACTTGAAACAAACTATACTCCTTTCGTTCCACCGTTCCACAAGTATAAATATAATTTTTCTAATATACTAATATACTCATTTAAGGATACTTTCATTCATCATTTCCCCGTCCCAAGAAATAATATTATAATTTTATAATATACTTATTTAGCATTTAACTCAAGTTAAATATTTTACCGTCCCACAAGTAGGAGTATACTTTCAAACAGTTATATTAACATTCTCAGGATATAAACATACTCCATATACACCCTTGCTTACAAAACCAAGTCACTTACCCAGTATAATTATACTCCATTTGTTCCAAATAAAACAAGTATCACAAATAAATTCTTTTCACAATAATTTCACCACATATCACACATATAGCAAATATATGACCATTTTACTATTTAAGGGGAATTAGTAACTTACTTATTTCCGAAAAAAAGTATCGCAGAAATATGTTTTGTTCGGGTAGAAATGACCTACTCAACGCCCTGGTCATTTTTATATAATTAGTTTTTAAAACGGATAAATAATTAAAAAAAGAGAGAAATAAAATAGGATGAAACTTACCTTGAATGTCATGAACCAGAGGGAGTAAAAGTTTACTCGGTGGTGTGTGTGTGATTACGCAGAGGGAGAGGGATGGGAGGATATGTATATAAGGATTTTTATAAAATTTTCACTTTGGTCCCTCTACTTTCATTTTCAACAATTAAGCCCCTGAACATTAAAGTTACACTTTGAACCCTAAAGTTTCAACTAACTCATTTATTCCTTTTAACAAAATTTCTACTAACACTTTAACTAACTCATATGCTCAAATAATATATGCAAGTCATAAAAAAAAATATTTCTAACACATAAAATGCACATAAAAGTTCCATTTTAAGTTAGAAAATTAGGGTGCTTTTGTGGTCGTTACACATAAAGTAAATAACATAAATGTAACAAATACTCCTCTCCACTTTGTTCATCATTTTAGTACACCATAAAAGTGTAAGATGAAACCATTGGGATCATAAGAATATTTGGATCCAATCATATAATCTTTATAAAGACTACATTTTTATAAGTAAAAGATGAACAAAGATGATATTCCAACAAAAAGAAAAAAGAAGGAGATGAAGATGAAGATGACAATAGAATAAAGTTCAACCTTTAAGCAAGATTGGGGTAAATCATTAATTGATTGACCCAAGTTTGCTTTTTTCCTCTTCACTTAGCGATCTTGGACTCTAAGATTTCACTTAACATGGTTTGATCACCATCTTTCATAAAGACAATAACTCAATTTTGTAGAGAGAACAATTTTAGGGAGTAACTTTGCTAGGGAATTCTTGATAAAATGAGAGAGGATGACCTCTCTATTTATAGGAGGAGTTGGGGCTTCATTCTTGCTTAGGGACTAAGCAAAAATAGAATATTCTTTGGATCTTTTTTTGGTCACAAATTGGATCCTTTTTTGGTCACAAATTGGATCCCTTTTTGGTCACAAATTGGATCCCTTTTTGGTCACAAAATGGGTGAAATTGGATCATTTTTGTGCACAAAATGGAGCATTTTTGGATGTAAAATGACTGAGAATTATTCTTCTAGAAGGAGGGTGTGTTGGTGATGCATGGTGGGTGAAGGACCAATGAAGGAGTGCTAAGGAGAGGGTTGTGAGGGTGAGGGGACAAAAGTGGATGAAAGACCAACCAGGGTGTGCCACTTGGAGGGGTTGTTGGGAGAGTGGGGTGAACCGGGGAGACAAGGCGCGTGGAGGCTGGCGGTTTGTTGGACTCATGGAGAAAAGCGCGCTTGGTAGGTGCGCTTTCAAGAAGCTCGCGTGCGCCTTCAAGAAGCGCACCTACCAGGTGCGACCGCTCCCTTTAGCCCTTTTTCTGGAAATTCCCACAAAGTCCTTTAGGGCTTTGTGGGGATTTCAGTAGGGTCTCTGGTCTAATTTTATTACCAAAAGGCTCTTCCCCTTTTCAAGAATGTCCCCGGAAATGCCCAGAAGGTCCCTAAACTTCTAGTATGACCTAAATACCTCCCAAATTACCCCTCAACTCCACAATTTAATTATTTTGAGCATGATGATCCGGATCTGGGTACTTACAGAGCCCCTCGGCAACGGCGCTTTTGAAGAAAGCGGGGTTGTCGATAAAAGAAAGAATCCTGATCCGGCGAGCTACCAAGATGGGAGAGATGGTGACTAAGGTAGTCGAGTGGCTGGACCCGTATCTTTAAAGGATTCCTACGTATCCCTATACGAGGGAATCAAGCCGGTCGTAGTTTTGGGAGGGGTGAGAAACTTTAAGGCTGCTCAAACCTAAAGGGCTAGGTGGATATCTGTCATCCTCTCCTAGGGGAACGGGCATGACTCTTGGCGGGTCAGAGGTGGGACATGGTCAACTTGGCTGTATGGAGAGGGTTGACTTACAAGGGATGGGCATAACTCTCGGCTGGTCAGAGGTGGGACATGGTCAACTTGGCTCTATGGAGAGGGTTGACTTACAAGGAATGGGCATGACTCTTGGCGAGTTCAGAGGTGGGACATGGTCAACTTGGCTCTATGGAGAGGGTTGACTTACAAGGGATGGGCATAACTCTTGGAGAGGGTTGACTTAGAAGGCAAAGGCGTGACTCTCGGGGTTAGAGGCGAGACTAGGTCAACTTGGCTCTATGGGAGAGGGTTGACTTAGAAGGCAAAGGCGTGACTCTCGGGGTCAGAGGTGAGACATGGTCAACTTGGCTCTATGGAGAGGGTGACTTACAAGATAAAGGCGTGACTCTCGGGGTCAGAGGCGAGACTAGGTCAACTTGGCTCTATGGGAGAGGGTTGGCTTAGAAGGCAAAGGAGTGACTCTCGGGGTCAGAGGCGGGACATGGTCAACTTGGCTCTATGGAGAGGGTTGACTTACCTGGTCATGGTTAACTTGGATCTATGGAGTGGGTTGACTTACACAAGGAAGCGTGACTCTTGGCGAGGCAGAGGCAGGACATGGTCAACTTGGCTCTATGGAGAGGGTTGACTTACAAGGACATGGTCAACTTGACTCTATGGAGAGGGTTGACTTACGGGGACATGGTCAACTTGGCTCTATGGAGAGGGTTAACTTACAAGGACATGGTCAACTTGACTCTATGGAGAGGGTTGACTTACAAGGACATGGTCAACTTGACTCTATGGAGAGGGTTGACTTACGGGGACATGGTCAACATGGCTCTATGGAGAGGGTTGACTTACGGTGACATGGTTAACTTGGCTCTATGGAGAGGGTTGACTTACAGGGGTGGTCTTCCATCATTTTGGACTGCCGGGACAAAGGTTTTCTTAACCTAAAATGACCATTATGGGCCTTGGCTTGAGTTAACTCCATCTTTGGAAAGTTTGACAAGGCAACTGGTCTTACGTCCTACTAAGGGCAGGCGGGGACAAGGGTCTCAATCTATAATGACTATTCTGAGTCAAGGTTTGACTTGGGTCTATTCCACCTTTGGGGAGATCAACGGGAAAACTGGTCTTATGTCCGACTAAGGACTGCCGGGACAAAGGCTTGAACCTAAAGAGACCATTTTGGGTCAAGGCTTGGTCAACTCCATCTTTGGGGAGTTTGACGGGAAAACTGGGTCTTACATCCGACTAAGGACTGCCGGGACAAAGGCTTGAACCTAAAGAGACCATTCTGGGTCAAGGCTTGGTCAACTCCATCTTTGGGGAGTTTGACGGGAAAACTGGGTCTTACGTCCGACTAAGGACTGCCGGGACAAAGGCTTGAACCTAAAGAGACCATTCTGGGTCAAGGCTTTGTCAACTCCATCTTTGGGGAGTTTGACGGGAAAACTGGGTCTTACGTCCGACTAGGGACTGCCGGGACAAAGGCTTGAACCTAAAGAGACCATTCTGGGTCAAGGCTTAGTCAACTCCATCTTTGGGGAGTTTGACGGGAAAACTGAGTCTTACGTCCGACTAAGGACTGCCGGGGCAAAGGCTTGACCTGAAATGACCACTCTGGGTCAAAGCTTGGGTTGGGTCAACACTACTCTATGGGACGGTTGACACATTTTCTTGACACCGGGGAAGAGCCTAGGGGCAACCGTTAAGACACATTGTGGACAAAAAAGTCCAAGACTTTGGAAAAATCATTTTGAGGGGAGATCAAAAGCATTTTGCTTGAAACATTGTTTTTGACAAATGATGCCGAATGGCCAAATTTGGAAATGCTTATTTCTAAAGGAAAATCTTTTTAACGAAAACCTAACCGTGAGGTTTGTTATGCATAAGGTCCTTTTGATTTTGTCCATTTGTTGAGAAGTGACCGGTGGTAGGAAATCTTCTTGTCACTGTTGTGGGGGATAGCCCCATTGTCTTCTTTATCGTTGATGTCGGGGTAGCCCCATGTCCCTGTTGTCGCTGATGTCGGGGTAGCCCCATGTATTTGTCGGTGTCGGGGTAGCCCCATGTCCTCGTTGTCGTTGATGTGGAGGTAGCCCCATGTTCTTGTTGTCGTTGATGTGGAGGTAGCCCCAATGTCCTTGTTGTCGTTCATGTGGAGGTAGCCCCAATGTCGTCCTTCGCCTTTTGATGTTTGCATAGACCCAATACCACCTTTTGACCTTAGGAAACCATCCCTTTTTCATGACGTACCCTTTCTTTTGCCTAGGCCGCCCTTTCGGGTTTTCAACCTAGCGGGCATCTCTTTTACGTCTTTTATGGCACACCCTGTTTTTTGCCTAGGCCACCCTTACGGGTTTTCAACCTAGCGGGCTACTTTTTTGGTGCCTTTCCTTTTTTTTTTTATGAGTGATCCAGCTGACTCAATAGAACAGGTATTCAAAAGTATTTTTCTTGGAGGAAACTTGCAAGGGAATTTTATTTGGGGAGAGAGTCCATTTATGTTGGTGAGCTCCTTGAGCAATATATCATGAAATGGGAGGAAGCCCTTGCTTGACAGAATACAAGTGTTTAGCTCTTTCCTAAGATGTAGAGAAGAAGACTTGTCGAGACATTTGAAATTTGCCTTAGTTAATATCATCAAATGATTGTTTGAATGGACCATGTTTGTCATTAAGTCAAGATTATAGAAAGAAATTAGCCTTAACCTGTATAAATGTCGTGATCAGTTAAGGTTAAGATTCGATCAATGGTAAGATCGGGAGAAAAAAGGTGTGTCTGGGACATCGGTCATTGATGGGACCGAGGGGAGAAAACTTGGTCATTTTGAGAGGACCACGGTTTGATTGCTCTGTTTCATGTTGTGACCGGACCCGAAGGTTACCTACGTTCCCCTCAGTTTGAGGAGCTCAGGTCGCCGTAGTTCGGCCATGGATCGTCTTTTGTTGAAGTTGGTGTCCTTTTGAAGGATGTTGTTGCTTTGCTGATGGAGATCGCTTTGCTTTGCGGTTAACTCCTCGGGATGCTCTTTGAGGTGGACTTTTGATGTGAACTTGGTGAGCTTTTGAGGCAAACTTCCTCTTCGCATATATTCATTTCCTTTCCCTTTTTCTATACATTCATTTCTTTTCCCTCCTTTTTTTTGAGGTATGAGGGGAAACATTAGCCCCAACTTGCTATCTTGGACATTGGCTCATTTGTAGCCTCTTGTACGAATGTCTGTCACTTCTCGTTTTGACTTTTGAAGATCCGGGAAGTCCTCTGCTTGGTTGGTCACGCGCTATCACGGTTAAACTTTGGTGGTTGAGCAACAACATCCTTGCCTTTTTATTGTCTCGGGATGCCTTTGATGTGCATCAAGAATTTGTATCGGAAAAGTGTATCGAGTTGCGTATCGGGGATGTGAATAGAGGAAGGTTTGCCATTAATGGTTTCTTCATGCCAATTGATCACAACATTTATTCACATCAAGATTAATTGTTTGCATTTAGCATTTTCATTTGTTTTAGGTCCATTCATCCGTAATGAGTCGTCATTGACTAGTATGCTTAGAAGTCAATTCATCATTTTAGGGACGTAGCAATCAATTGATAATAACAAGCAAGGCAATTTCAAGAGTAAATGTATATTGCAAATAATGTCTCAAGTCTAGAAAGAAGAGAAGGAGAATAATTCTTTTATTTAGATGACTTTATACATACATGTCCCAAGTATGGACCTTTGTAAAAATAAAAAGACACAGCCCAAGACGGACTTTGGTGAAAATCTAGAACCTACGAAGCTGGAAGACTCTATTTTTTTCATTTTTTTTAGGGATGGGTTCCCATGAAGCACGATGATCCATTTTCTTCATCAATTGTTGGAGGGGTTGTCGGCGGCATATTCCATGTCTTCCACGGGGAACTCGGGGTTCCGTGTCATCGGGAAAAATGTCGCGAGGTCTCCACTTGGCTTGGCGTTGTAATTGCCGGATTCGTCTAATCATGAGTTGGGATTTCGCTTTGGCCATCTCCTTTTGTTGATTTCTTTTCAAGGTGGGCAACCTTTATGCATGACACTCGACGAGGGTACAGACCTCCTTTTGATGTAGCCGCCTTTGGGCTTCCGAAGCACGGGCTTCTCCTTGTTGTTCACGTGGATGGTTGTCTCGGACACCAATTTAGATGTGGGCTCCTTGGTCGATGTTTCCAATGGACAGAACCGCGAAGGACTTTAGCATATTAAACCTCAAGGTGAAATTATAACCGGGATTTGAAAAGAATGCTTCGTTAGCGGATTGACCTTTTAGGAAAAACTTAACCTTTTTATTTTAAGAAAACTTGATCTCAAATTTTTTTTAAGACACGTTTTCATTTCGAGTGAAAGACTCACACACACTTTACGCGAACTTTCGACAAGGTAGTAATAATAATAATCTTATTAAGAAAACTGACAATGGATTCAGAATGGTCACCACATGGCATCAACCGGGGAGTCAGGACTCTAAACCTAACTGACCTTTCTTAAGGGCTTATCACACATCCTAAAAGCAACTGACTCTTCCTAAGGATGAAAACAGACTCTTTCTAAGGGGAGGTTGGTGGAAGGGGTTTTGAAACTTCGTCCTCCGTTAGGGCAACCACGGCACCATCCATTTCCCAACTCGGGGCATTTAGCCCTTCAGACATTTTCCGTACCACTGATCCTTTCCAAACGCCTTCCGTCATTTCGGCTTTGCTGAATTTAGGAACCACCATTTGGGACACTGATTTTGTCAACTTTTTCAAAACTAGCTTTCCCACTTTGGGATTGACGACTTCGTCCATCACGGGCTCCTTTTCTTTGGGGAAGATATCACTCCATTTATCGACCATCGGGGAGGCCAAGGGATTAGATTCTGCGAACTCAAGCATGTTGACACTCGTGTCATTGGCTGTATCGGGGGCGTGGGGGCGTTCAAGCTTTCCCTTCTCAATCAAACACAGAATGATGCGTTTTACAACAGAGCACTCATCTGTATTGTGCCCATGGTAGCTGTGGAAATCACACTTCTTATTATCGTCATGGTACTTCTCGGGGTTTTTGGGTTGGAAGTTGACAAGAGGCTTTGCGAGGCCTTTCTTAACCAATCGCTCAAATACCTTGCTTTTGGGCATTCCAAGATCTTCGAACCTTATGAAATGGGGCTTGGGTTGGCATTTGGATTTCCCCCTTTATCTTTGACTGAGATGTGGTGGTGATGAGAATTACCGCTGCTCGAGACAAGGGTCTCCTCATATTCCCTTTGCTTTCTCTTTCCCAATAACCTACCCGACTGAGGTGCAACATGAGGAATCCATGGAGGCGCAGGGGCATAGGCGTACTCATAACCTCGGTTGCTCACAGGAAAATAAATTGGAGGCATGTGTTGGTCCCTAAAGGGCAACAAGGGTGTAAAAATCGCTGGAGGGGGAGGGGGTGGTGAATAGCGTTTTAAAATTCTTTTCAAACCCTTTTGCAATTCAATGGCAGATGCGCACAACTCTTATTTTGGCTAAGTATAGCGTGCAGCAAGAGTGTGAAATGCACAGCGGAAATTTAAAGCAGCTCTGCGCAGGGTATACTTGTTAGTACCCGACCTGAAAATGAGTTTATTAGGACTTTCCCAAAAATACAAGGACTTTATAGGAATTAGAAACCTTGCAAAGACTTGTTCCGGAATCCCGAAATACCTCATTTATGACAAAATCTATCAAAATAGGTAAATGGTTTCCTTAAAACCATGCAGAAACCCTAGCTTGAAAATTAAGTCAGCCAGCAACGATGGCCACGCGGCCACATTCGCCCAAGCTCCAACCTTGGCCACGCGGCCAACGTCGCCGCCGCCCTCCATCTTGGCCACGCGGCCACATCCGCTCCGGATGATCCTGACCGTCAGATCTCTCCATCAGTTTCCTATTTAAAGACCTCCCTTGCCTCATAATTGGGGGGATCCGAATTTGAGAGTTCTTAAACACAATTTTGCTCTCTAATTAGCATTCAAACCTCCAAGAAGATCAAGGTTTATTTCTTGCCAACATAGGTAAGTTTTCTAACTTATTTCTTCACGTTCTTGCATTATTTCTAATGTAGATCTTTAATATTCATGTTCTTGCATGTTTATTCATAGTTTCTTCATATGCTTCGCATGTTCATTCATATGTTCATATATGTTCTTCATATGTTCATCGTGTTCATAGATTAAAACCTTATTTATGCTATATTTAGGGTTGCGATCTTCATGTTTGCATGTTATTTCATAGCCGATGATGATCTAGGGTTCATCGACCCAAGGATGATCTAGGAACTACTTCTAAACCCTAATCTTTAGGTAATTCCCCCCTCATTATGCATGATCCCGATTCTTCTGCCTATTCTAAATTCTCCTCGAACTACGCTGACCTGAGCTTCTCACATTGAGAGGAACGTAGGCAATCTTCGGATCCGGTCTCAAACACTAACACACTACTAACACATTCATCATGATAGAAAGACCGATCATTCGGGCAATAGGAGTGATAACGTCCAATATTCTTCTCTTGTTGTAATTTGACCCCCGAACCCATTAAACATGCTTTTTCTCAATGTTTTGGCTATAACTAAAACGGCGTGGCGACTCTCATATTTTAATGTTACAATGAATATCCCAAATTCAAACACACGTATTCACAGTGGCGACTCTGCTGGGGACTGCTTTGAAACTTTTTCAAACTTAGTGGGTCTAACTTTCGTCACATCATGATGCTTGCCATGTTTACACATGCACACACCTGCCATGTTTACACATGCACACACCTTCCATGTTTATACATGCACACACCTGCCATGTTTACACATGCACACACCTGCCATATTTATACATGCACACTTGCCATGTTTTCACGTGCCCCCTACAGTTAAGCCATGTTTACACATGCACCCGCGCACTCTCGCCATGTTAATACTTGTACCTTATACCATGTACCCTTGTTATCTTCGCTTTAGTATTAGGGTCAAACAAAACTCTGCTATGCTCCTTGTACATTATTCTCTCTCTCTCTCTCTCTCTCTCTCTCTCTCTCATGCATTGCATTGCATCATCCTAACATTAAAAACTTCTCTCTTTTCTCCCTAAAAAAGAATTAGTTTTTTACCACACACTACCACTAGTCCGTGTCAGCACTGCACAGGTCCCCATTACCCGGAGTATTCGATGTGCAGGAATTTGTGCGCTACTGCCGCCCTCTTTTTGAGTCACTCGTCTACTCCACTCACCGTGTAAGTTCCGCGAGCGGTGGGAACCTTTTACCTTACCCGTGTCAACCCACACATAGAGATTAGGACACTCCTTAGACCAACCATTTAGGATGTAAATAAATGCAAAATTTTTCGCAAAATAAAATGTGCATTGCATCTAGACGACCTCTAAGGTCCATCGCTCACCCCTTGGGCCATCTATCAAATTCCTCATCTTGGCCTATCTAGGTTACCTACCCATCATTGCGATCCATTTGGGTCTACCCTTCATCTCGACCCGCTTTGGTCAAAATCCCACCATCCTTTGGCCTCTTAGGACAATCTTATCTACCTTTGACCTCCTAGGTCAACCTTTGACCCCCTGGGTCAACCTTATCTACCTTTGACCTCCTAGGTCAACCTTTGACCACCTAGGTCAACCTTCCCAACCTTTGATCTCCAAGGTCAACCTTATCTACATTTGACCTCTTAAGCCAACCTTTGACCCCTAGGTCAACCTTTGACCTCCTAGGTCAACCTTATTCGCCTTTGACCTCCTAGGTCAACCTTTGACCCCCTAGGTCAACCTTATCTACCTTTGACCTCCTAGGTCAACCTTACCACCCTTTGACCTCTTAGGCCAACCTTTGACCCCCTAGGTCAATCTTATCCGTTTAAGTCAACCTTTGACCCCCTAGGTCAATCTTATCCGTTTAAGTCAACCTTTGACCCCCTAGGTCAACCTTACCAACCTTTGATCTCTTAGGTCTACCCTTGACCCCCTAGGTCAACTTTATCAACCTCCAACCTCTTAGGTCAACCCTTGACCTCCTAGGTCAACCTTATCACCTTCGACCTCTTAGGTCACCCCTCAACCTCTTAGGACAACCTTTGACCCCTTAGGTCAACCCGTAGGTCAACCTTTGACCCCATAGGTCATTCTCATCTGCCTTTGACCCCATAGGTCAAACCTTGGACCTCTTAGGTCAACTTTATCACCCCTCGATCTCTTAGGTCAACCTTTGACCAATTAGGTCAACCTTATCCGCCTTTGACCTCTGAGGTCAACCTCTGACTCCCTAAGTCAACCCAATCACCTTTTGACTTCTTAAGTCAACCTTTGACCCCTAGGTCAACCTTATCTGCTATTGACCTCTTAGGTCAATCTTTGGTCCCATAGGTGAACCAAATTACCTTTGACCTAACCCGCTTAGGTCAAACCGTCATCCTGACCCACCTAGGTCATTATTTGACCCACCGTTGTCCATACCAACCTAGGTCAACCCGTCTCGACCCGTTTAGGTCCACATCCCATCCTCGACCCATCTAGGTCAACTTGTCCGTCTTAGGTTAAAACTACCCCTTCACCTTTGACCCATCTAAGTCAATCCTTGGCCCGCTTAAGTCAACTTACCCGTCTTGAATCTATCTACCGACCTTCAACTAGGTCAATCCCTGACCCATCTAGGTCAACCCGCGACCCGCTTAGGTCGACTTACCTATCTTGGATCCATCTAGGTCAATCTCCAACCTTCCTTGGTCCACCAACCCGAATAGGTCAACCTTAGACTCGCTTAGGTCAAACCATGTCTATCCCGCTTAGATCATCCCATAGGCAACCCGCTACAACCCGCTATCTTGATTCATTCACCATATAGGTCAATCCAACCCTTCTCATTTTGGTCGACCTATCCTTTACCCATCTACGTCAACCCACCATCATCGACGTATTCTAGCTTGAACCACTTCTTGTCTCAAACCTTAGGTCAAACCTTAGGTCAAATTTAGGTCAAACCTTATGTCAAACCTTACCCGATTCCTATAGGTCTTCCTCACCCATGCTTGACCAAGGACCGAGTCATCTCCCTCTTTTTTTGACCCCTGTGGTCATCTCTCACCTCTTTTTAAAAGTCTAACTTGATTCGAACTACGGCGACCTGAGCCTCTTATTGTGTGGGACCTCTCCCTCATGATAAGGGGAATGTACGTAACTTCGGCCCGGTCAAACTTTCAATTTTTTACCAAAACGCATTTCAAAAAATGTGGAGACCGACTCTTTTCAAAAAATGATTTTTATAACGATGCCTTATCATTAAATACGAATCTAATTCTTTCATGACATAGAGTTCTGCATCATGTCGGCTGCAAGGAACATCGAAGTTACAACTGAAGCTGCTACCCAAGATCCCGAGACAATCCTCTACACCGGTACTGCTCTCAGTAAGCAAGCATCCCGCTTCGAAGCCATCCTCGATGAACAAGCAATCCACTTTAAGGCCATTCTCAACGAGCAAGCAACACACTTTCAGAAGGAGATGCATAAGACCCTAAGAGATATCGAGAGGCGCCATTTGTCTGACATTCGTGGCGTTTATGATTACGTCAGTCGAGTTCTCCCTCTTGCTCAATGTCAACACCCATACGCTCCTCAAATGTACGGGCCGCCACAGACTGTCCCCGTCGGGATACCTCCTATAACTACTCATCAACAAGGGGTGCCGGTACCTAAGTCACCCTCAAAGATAGTTCGTGAAAGGAAGGACGAGCGCGAATTCGACGACTTGGGTATGCCGTTAGCCAAACTCTTCAAAAGTCTAGTTCAAGCCAGCAAGTTGTCTCCTTTGTTCAACTATGAACCAAGTAGGGTGAATCAAGGCTTGGATCCCTCCAAACACTGCCAATACCACCAGTACATTGGGCATGACACTGTAGATTGCCTCCAATTGAGAAGAAAGATTCAAAGCCTTATTGACAGCGGAGCCATCACCCGCCAACGGAATACATGGGCATGGGCAAAAGAGGAAATTGGGGCTACCTCCTTTAAATAAAAGAAAAGAAAAGGGTCATTCAGTCTTCGTAGGTTCTAGAGTGTCCTTAGTCAAAAGTCCACCGTGGACGATTTTTGTTTCTTTAAGTAAAAGTCCACCCCGAACTAGTCAGTTTAAATCTTTTAGTTCCAATAAAAGGGTCTTTATTTCTTTTCTTTTCTCTCTAGACTTGAGACATAAGCTTGCATATATCAATTTCATGAAAATTGTCTTATTCACCATTTTCGCTTGATTGCTATATCTTTATATGATGAATTAATCTTAATCTTACTCATTAATGACGACTCATTAAAAGGTAAATGGACCCACAAACCATTCACATAACTAAGTAAACGGTTAATCTCAAAATAACAAATGCTTCGATCAATTGGGATGAACGAATCACTTTCTCTTCTCTCTACATTCTACCCCCATACACTCTCTCTATACACTCACCCCTTTACACACTTCATGTACACTCTCTATATACACCTTCTCCCATACACTATCCTCATACGCCTCTCATCCCACCATTAGACCCCTTTTTATAAGGTCGTGACAAAGAAATGGACTGCGGTTGCTCATCATCAAATAGACATCCATGCTGCCACAATTTTAAAGGGTTGGTTTGTTCCCATCATGAGTACTACATGCCGTTACACTGGGGCTGTCCGTATTCCATCGCAAATATAATACAAGTGCACGAAGTCATTCATTGGTGCACGGGATAATCCAATGGAGCTCTACCGGTGAAAATCAAGGGGCTAGGATGCCCGCCGCCAGCAAAAGGCCGCTTGAACTATAAGGAAGCTACCTCGCAATCGAGAGAGGCGAAAGCAAACTAGGGGCTTGTCTCGCCCAATGTTTCATGTACAAATATATATAAAAATATATATATGGCTCGCTAGGTTGAAACCCAAAAGGGCGACCTAGGCAAAAGTTAGAGCATTGCACAAAAGAAGCCCGCTAGGTTGAAAACCCGAAAGGGCGGCCTAGGCAAAAAAAAGGGTGTGCACAAAGAGATAAAATATAAAAGAAAAATAGAAGGGGCTATCACCATGGAAAAGTAAAAGTCCCATTTTCTTTTCACCTTAAATGTTCTATTTTCCTTTCTTTCCTTACAAAGTAGATAAACGGCAGCAACCCATGACAACTACGATGGAGCAATCCACTGCAACAACTACAAAGGAGTAATCCACCGCAATGAGCTACAAAGAACAACTCACCTCAAACGAACCTCACACCCCTAAACTCAAAACCTAACTTCATCGTCAACCGGGCAACCACTCAAAGCCAAACACAACCCACCTCGTAGCCAATTTTCCTTCTCTTCTCTCTTGCCCCATATTTCTACTCCTGACTTCTTCACTCACAACTGATCAAAACATTTATTATTTCGAGACTACTTGTCTAAAACATAATCATAAGATGCATAACTAATCAACGAGGTCCATTCTCGAGCAATCAAATAAGAATCTTGAATAAAACAATTTTCAAATGTCTCGACAAGTCTTCCGTTCTACAATCTAGGAAAGAGCTAAACACTTACTTTCTGTCAAGCAGGGGTTTCCTCCCTTTTGTACATATATACACTCAGTTGCCCAAAGAGTCAAAATGTGAGTACTATCTCTCTCTCTCTTACTCTCCCCAAAATGCCCCTGCAAGTTTTCATACAATTCTTTTTCTTTTTTGGAGTCGACTGAATGATTTCTTAAAAAAAAAAAAAAAAAACAAAATTGACGCAAAAAAGATGCCCGCTGGATTGAAAACCCGCAAGGGCGGTCTAGGCAGAAAAAGGGTGCGTCTTAAAAGAGGTAGGATACCCCGCTCTACGCAACTGGGGCTTCCCTAACAATAAAGGACTGACCATAAGGTTTCTCAAAGAATGCCGGGGTTCATCGAGCACATACTTAGAAGAAGAGGACTCCTCATCATCAAGCTCGACGTAGGATTTCTCAAAGGAGGGAGGATGCCCGCTCATCAAACTAGAGCGTCCCCAACAAAATGGGTCGATTATGCGCTTTCTCAGAGAACACCAGAGCTTCAACAAGGAAGGGCATCCCTTATCGCCGAGCTCGGCACATGACGAACTCTTTGAATTGGTTAGAATCGTAATTAATTATAAAGCATCTTTATAAAGTCATAACACTTTCAAAAGTTTTCTCTTCCACGACACTTTGTTTATAAACCCGCACTCTCGGTCTCCACAAAATTTGTATAAACCTCCTCGGTCCACTCTGAGACCCATCTTTGTGATTCTTGAACCGACTTGGTCCTTCACCCTATTTCCTACACAATAGGATACCCTTACGTCCCAATCTGACTTGATTCAAAACCTTAGGTCCCGCACCTACCCGGTCAGTCTTACATAGGTTACACCATAACCCCTTAGCTTGACCCTCCATAAGTTAGTAGCGGGACTCCTAAAGCCTCAAACCAGTCTTACCCAAAACCTCAAGCCTTAAGCCAGTCTACCGAATCCAAATCCTTAGAATGACCCATTAGGTTCCGAACCTACTGGTCTCGAGTCTACCTGATCTCTTAGATCCCAAACCTACCAATATATATTCATCCTTACCTTGTCCAGACTATGTCTCCCTTATCCTCTTAGGTCCAACCTCTTAAGTCTACCCAGTCTAACCTATAGAACGATCCCTTAGATCCCAAGTCCATTCGAGTCTACCAAGCGCCTACCTTGTAGGTCTCTAGCATATCCGATCCACACTTTAGGTCTCAACTCCTAAACCCTTTAGATCAAAAAAATGTCTACCCTCTAGGTCTATAACCTTAGATGTCGACCCTTAGAACTCTTTAGTTCCCAAGCCTGCTCGGTCCAACCAAAACAATGCTATCTACGCATACCGTCATACCCAAACCATGGCCCTGCCACTCTTAAACCTAGTGTCACTCCTTAGCTTCAAAAGACTTCCTAGTCTGACCTTCAACCCCTTAGGTCTCTAACCTACTTAATCCGAGCCGAGTCCAAACCTCACCACCTACAAGGTCCACCCTTAAACTCCATGGATCTCAAACCTTTCTTCCACACGAGTCCAAACCTCAAACGTGCTCGAACGCATAGGACCTCCCGCGTACCGTGATATGCCATAAAGATATCAAAACCCGTCCAGTCAAAAATCGTGCGCTTAGCACCTTTGGTCCCATACCAAACCCACCTTCGCAATCGCCGAACGAGCTTGGTCACGCGCAATGACCTCTGAGACAAACTTTGGACCTAAGCATACCCAATCCAACTTAGGTACCTATTGTACTCAAGCAAAGTCTTGGACACTCAATCCCTTTACCCAAAGTGCCAACATGGTCATATATCCAAAACCATTTCCCGCACCTATGGTTCGCACCTAGCCTAAACTTTCAAACACTCTAGGATCCAAGCCCGACATGCGTATTAGGTACTAGGATCATCCAATCCCAATCCATTTCTCCTTGGCTGACCTCAAACCTGCTTGGTCCTAACCCATAACGCGGTTTCTCTAGGACAAAAGACTTACCCGCTTGAAAGCCTTATGTCCCAACGCTACCCTGCCTAGCCTTCGATCTCCTAGATCTTACGCCTACCTTTCCATTAGGCCCCGGTCTCCTTAACACATGTCTGAGTCTTACCCTAGCTAAACCCTAGCACTCTAGCCTAGGTCTAACCTATCGAGCCTATCCAGCCATGAGGTATCAAGCTCACCTGCCCCAAACCGCAACACTCTTAGACCTCAAACTTGCCCGGTCTAAACCAAGACAAACCTTCAAATGCTTTCGGTCTCCAAACCCTAGCCTTAAGCCTAAGTAGTCACATTCTCTCAACCCCATCCTCAAGCCTAGGTTGCTTCATCCTCTACAAACCCTAGCCTCAAGCCTAGGTAGTCACCTTCTATTCAAAGCCTAGCCTTAAACCTAGGTAATCGTATTCCCTCTAAACCCTAGTCCCAAACCTAGGTAATCGCCTTCTCTCTAAACCCTAGCCTCAAGCCTAGGTAGTCACCTTCTATCCGAAGCCTAGCCTTAAACCTAGGTAATCACATTCTCTCAACCCCAGCCTCAAGCCTAGGTGGCCACATCCTCTACAAACCCTAGCCTCAAGCCTAGGTAATCGCATTCTCTCCAAACCCTATCCCCAAGCCTAGGTAATTACATCCTTCCAAACCCTAGCCTAAAGCCTAGGAAGTTACATCCTTCTTAAACCCTAGCCTCGATCCTAGGTAGCCACATCCTTCCTAAACCCTACCCTCGAGCCTAGGTAGTCACATTCCCTCCAAACTCTAGCCTCAAGCCTAGGTAGTCGATATTCTTTCCAAACCCTAGCCTCAAACCTAGGAAGTCGCGTTCTCCCCAAACCCTAGCCTCAAGCCTAGGTAGTCACATATCCTTAAGCCTATGAAACCGCAACATCCTCTTTAACCCTAGCCCAAGTTCTAGGGAATTTCCAAAGCCCCGCATGCAACATCATTTCCAAATTCCCGAAACCCTAGTCTCGAAACCTAGGAAATTTATAATCTTAATCCCCCGTCTTATTGAACCCTAACCCAAAACCTAGGATACAATGCCCTGTCCAAAACATAATCAACCCTAGCAAGACGCATTCGCTCTAAACCCTAGCCTCAAGCCTAAGTAGTCGTATTCGCTCTAAACCCTAGCCTCGAGCCTAGGTACTCGCATTCGCTACAGACCCTAGCCTCAAGCCTAGGTAGTCGCACTCTTTCTAAACCCTAGCCGCAGGGCCTAGGAGACTATATCCTCACTAAAATCTATCATCGAGCCTAGGATTCAACATTCCCTTCAAACCCTAGTCCTAGACCTAGGAAATTCCTTCACCTTAGTCTCAAAATATAGGAAGTTTACAGTCCTTAGCCTTAAAACCTAGCCTAAAGCCTAGGTTACCAGGAACATTTCCAAGCCATAGTCACCAATCCCGGAAAATGGTGAACCCTAACATAAAGCTTAGTGGACCTTCCACGAAAGCAATCCCTCTTCCCAACGGTCCATGGTCTCAAGCCTAGGAAGTCACAACCTTTCCAACTCCCAGCCTTATATCTAAAAGCCAACGCCTTTGCTACCTCTGAGCCTACTACAACTCTAAGCCCTAGCCTCATAGACCTAGGAAATTCCTAAACCCTAGTCCCAAACCTAGGAGAGTCATGGTCCTTAAAACGCCAGTTTCCAAACCTTTGTTCGAAACCCTAACATCTAGGAAGTTCCCAAACCTCAACCTTTCCAAGCCCTAGCACTAAGCCTAGGATAGAATACTCTCCCCATGCTTAAATGAACTCCAATCCCTAGCCTGTAAGCCTAGGAAACCCACATTATCTCCAAGACATAATCTAAAGCCCAAGAAGCCGTGACATCTTTGGCATCCCTATCTCAAGATTAGGAGATCACCATCTTCCTTATTCCCTTTCCTTAAAAAGCCTTAGGTCCTACCTCTAGGCAACCAAGAAAAATGTCCCTTACCTAACACCTTAGTCTCAATGGCTCGTAGCCTCATTCCCTCCTAGATTAGGATAAGTGGAACCCAGATCATGTTTAGCAACTCCCCGAGAGTCCATCTCCTTCGCGTCTCCCTAAAGGTCCTTTGCCCTTGTGACTCACCAAAGAGTCCTTTGTGACTCCCCGAGAGTCTATCACCTTTGTGACTCCCCGAGAGTTCATCCCGTTTGCGACTTCATAACAATCCATCATCTTGACCTCCACATGCAAAATTCCAATTTTACCCCTAGTACATTCCCCTTTGATTCATTTTAGGTGCTCTTAGCACTATTTTGACTGATATTCGTTACCTTTGGGTACGGATAGCCCCTTAAAATTTCCATTCTCAACCAAATATTTGCTTAGGATTCGTACGGTTGCAGAGACCTCGGCGCCTCTATGACATATGCATCCTAGATCGATCGCAATTGGCAGAAGCCTCGGCGTTTCTGTTTGCGAGAGATCCAACATCTATTATTTTAGCATTTCCTAATATTTGCTTAGGATTCGTACGGTTGCAGAGACCTCGGCGCCTCTGTGACATACGCATCCTAGATCGATCGCGATTGGCAGAAGCCTCAGAGTTTCTGTTTGCGAGAGATCCAGCATCTATTATTAGGATTCGTATGGTTGTAGAGACTTCGGCGCCTCTATGACATACGCATCCTAGATCGATCGCGATTGGCAGAAGCCTCGGCGTTTCTGTTTGCGAAAGATCCAGCATCTATTATTAGGATTCGTATGGTTGTAGAGACTTCGGCGCCTCTATGACATACGCATCCTAGATCGATCGCGATTGGCAGAAGCCTCGGCGTTTCTGTTTGCGTGAGATCCAGCATCTATTATTTTAGCATTTCCTAATATTTGCTTAGGATTCGTACGGTTGCAGAGGCCTCTGTGAAATACGCATCCGAGATCGATCGCGATTGGCAGAAGCCTCGGTGTTTCTGTTTGCGAGAGATCCAGCATCTATTATTTTAGCATTTCCTAATATTTGCTTAGGATTCGTACGGTTGCAAAGACCTCGGTGCCTCTGTGACATACGCATCCTAGATCAATCACGATTGGCAGAAGCCTCGGTGTTTCTGTTTGCGATAGATCCATCATCTATTATTAGGATTCGTATGGTTGTAGAGACTTCGGCGCCTCTATGACATACGCATCCTAGATCGATCGCGATTGGGAGAAGCCTCGGCGTTTCTGTTTGCGAGAGATCCAGCATCTATTATTTTAGCATTTACTAATATTTGCTTAGGATTCGTACGGTTGCAGAGACCTCGGCGCCTCTGTGAAATACGCATCCTAGATCGATCGCGATTGGCAGAAGTCTCGGCGTGTCTGTTTGTGTGAGATCCAGCATCTATTATTTTAGCATTTCCTAATATTTGCTTAGGATTCGTACGGTTGCAGAGACCTCGGCGCCTCTGTGACATACGCATCCGAGATCGATTGCGATTGGCAGAAGCCTCGGTGTTTCTGTTTGCGAGAGATCCAGCATCTATTATTTTAGCATTTACTAATATTTGCTTAGGATTCGTACGGTTGCAGAGACCTCGGCGCCTCTGTGACATACGCATCCTAGATCGATCGCGATTGGCAGAAGCCTCGGCGTGTCTGTTTGTGTGAGATCCAGCATCTATTATTTTAGCATTTCCTAATATTTGCTTAGGATTCGTACGGTTGTAGAGACCTCGGCGCCTCTGTGACATACGCATCCTAGATCGATCGCGATTGGCAGAAGCCTCAGAGTTTCTGTTTGCGAGAGATCCTGCATCTATTATTAGGATTCGTATGGTTGTAGAGACTTCGGCGCCTCTATGACATACGCATCCTAGATCGATCGCGATTGGCAGAAGCCTCGGCGTTTCTGTTTGCGAAAGATCCAGCATCTATTATTAGGATTTATATGGTTATAGAGACTTCGGCGCCTCTATGACATACGCATCCTAGATCGATCGCGATTGGCAGAAGCCTCGGCGTTTCTGTTTGCGAAAGATCCAGCATCTATTATTAGGATTCGTATGGTTGTAGAGACTTCGGCGCCTCTATGACATACGCATCCTAGATCGATCGTGATTGGCAGAAGCCTCGGCGTTTCTGTTTGCGAAAGATCCAGCATCTATTATTAGGATTCGTATGGTTGTAGAGACTTCAGCGCCTCTATGACATACGCATCCTAGATCGATCGCGATTGGCAGAAGCCTCGGCGTTTATGTTTGCGTGAGATCCAGCATCTATTATTTTAGCATTTCCTAATATTTGCTTAGGATTCGTACGGTTGCAGAGACCTCGGCGCCTCTGTGACATACGCATCCGAGATCGATCGCGATTGGCAGAAGCCTCGGTGTTTCTGTTTGCGAGAGATCCAGCATCTATTATTTTAGCATTTCCTAATATTTGCTTAGGATTCGTACGGTTGCAAAGACCTCGGTACCTCTGTGACATACGCATCCTAGATCAATCACGATTGGCAGAAGCCTCGGTGTTTCTGTTTGCGATAGATCCAGCATCTATTATTAGGATTCGTATGGTTGTAGAGACTTCGGCGCCTCTATGACATACGCATCCTAGATCGATCGCGATTGGGAGAAGCTTCGGCGTTTCTGTTTGCGAGAGATCCAGCATCTATTATTTTAGCATTTACTAATATTTGCTTAGGATTCGTACGGTTGCAGAGACCTCGGCGCCTCTGTGACATACGCATCCTAGATCGATCGCGATTGGCAGAAGCCTTGGCGTGTCTGTTTGTGTGAGATCCAGCATCTATTATTTTAGCATTTCCTAATATTTGCTTAGGATTCGTACGGTTGCAGAGACCTCGGCGCCTCTGTGACATACGCATCCGAGATCGATCGCGATTGGCAGAAGCCTCGGTGTTTCTGTTTGCGAGAGATCCAGCATCTATTATTTTAGCATTTCCTAATATTTGCTTAGGATTCGTATGGTTGCAGAGACCTCGGCGCCTCTGTGACATACGCATCCTAGATCGATCGCGATTGGCAGAAGCCTCGGCGTTTCTGTTTGCGTGAGATCCAGCATCTATTATTTTAGCATTTCCTAATATTTGCTTAGGATTCGTACGGTTGCAGAGACCTCGGCGCCTCTGTGACATACGCATCCGAGATCGATCGCGATTGGCAGAAGCCTCGGTGTTTCTGTTTGCGAGAGATCCAGCATCTATTATTTTAGCATTTACTAATATTTGCTTAGGATTCGTACGGTTGCAGAGACCTCGGCGCCTCTGTGACATACGCATCCTAGATCGATCGCGATTGGCAGAAGCCTCGGCGTGTCTGTTTGTGTGAGATCCAGCATCTATTATTTTAGCATTTCCTAATATTTGCTTAGGATTCGTACGGTTGCAGAGACCTCGGCGCCTCTGTGACATACGCATCCTAGATCGATCGCGATTGGCAGAAGCCTCAGAGTTTCTGTTTGCGAGAGATCCTGCATCTATTATTAGGATTCGTATGGTTGTAGAGACTTCGGCGCCTCTATGACATACGCATCCTAGATCGATCGCGATTGGCAGAAGCCTCGGCGTTTCTGTTTGCGAAAGATCCAGCATCTATTATTCGGATTTATATGGTTATAGAGACTTCGGCGCCTCTATGACATACGCATCCTAGATCGATCGCGATTGGCAGAAGCCTCGGCGTTTCTGTTTGCGAAAGATCCAGCATCTATTATTAGGATTCGTATGGTTGTAAAGACTTCGGCGCCTCTATGACATACGCATCCTAGATCGATCGTGATTGGCAGAAGCCTCGGCGTTTCTGTTTGCGAAAGATCCAGCATCTATTATTAGGATTCGTATGGTTGTAGAGACTTCAGCGCCTCTATGACATACGCATCCTAGATCGATCGCGATTAGCAGAAGCCTCGGCGTTTATGTTTGCGTGAGATCCAGCATCTATTATTTTAGCATTTCCTAATATTTGCTTAGGATTCGTACGGTTGCAGAGACCTCGGCGCCTCTGTGACATACGCATCCGAGATCGATCGCGATTGGCAGAAGCCTCGGTGTTTCTGTTTGCGAGAGATCCAGCATCTATTATTTTAGCATTTCCTAATATTTGCTTAGGATTCGTACGGTTGCAAAGACCTCGGTACCTCTGTGACATACGCATCCTAGATCAATCACGATTGGCAGAAGCCTCGGTGTTTCTGTTTGCGATAGATCCAGCATCTATTATTAGGATTCGTATGGTTGTAGAGACTTCGGCGCCTCTATGACATACGCATCCTAGATCGATCGCGATTGGGAGAAGCCTCGGCGTTTCTGTTTGCGAGAGATCCAGCATCTATTATTTTAGCATTTACTAATATTTGCTTAGGATTCGTACGGTTGCAGAGACCTCGGCGCCTCTGTGACATACGCATCCTAGATCGATCGCGATTGGCAGAAGCCTCGGCGTGTCTGTTTGTGTGAGATCCAGCATCTATTATTTTAGCATTTCCTAATATTTGCTTAGGATTCGTACGGTTGCAGAGACCTCGGCGCCTCTGTGACATACGCATCCGAGATCGATCGCGATTGGCAGAAGCCTCGGTGTTTCTGTTTGCGAGAGATCCAGCATCTATTATTTTAGCATTTCCTAATATTTGCTTAGGATTCGTACGGTTGCAAAGACCTCGGTGCCTCTGTGACATACGTATCCTAGATCAATCACGATTGGCAGAAGCCTCGGTGTTTCTGTTTGCGATAGATCCAGCATCTATTATTAGGATTCGTATGGTTGTAGAGACTTCGGCGCCTCTATGACATACGCATCCTAGATCGATCGCGATTGGGAGAAGCCTCGGCGTTTCTGTTTGCGAGAGATCCAGCATCTATTATTTTAGCATTTACTAATATTTGCTTAGGATTCGTACGGTTGCAGAGACCTCGGCGCCTCTGTGACATACGCATCCTAGATCGATCGCGATTGGCAGAAGCCTCGGCGTTTCTGTTTGCGAGAGATCCAGCATCTATTATTTTAGCATTTCCTAATATTTGCTTAGGATTCGTACGGTTGCAGAGACCTCGACGCCTCTGTGACATACGCATCCTAGATCGATCGCGATTGGCAGAAGCCTCGGCGTTTCTGTTTGCGAGAGATCCAGCATCTATTATTTTAGCGTGATCGGCGGAAACCCGGGCGTTTCTGGTCGAGTTTATTGTCCTATTATCTCTCTTGCTTCAATGAATGTTCCTTCTTCATACAGGATAGTGCGCGTAGGTTTACTCTCCCTATCAGAAGTCTGATGTCTCGTTTTATCCCCAGTCGCTCAGAACTACGACCGGCTTGATTCCTCCGAGGATACGTAGGAAACCTGAAAAGGTTCAGCCATCCGATCGACGTGGTCATCTATAATCCCCAGCAGATGCACTTTCCCCAGCAGAAGACGTTGCTCCCCATCAGAGGACAGTCATTCTCAATTTCCCCATCAGATTTGAACTACGTTTGGCTTGATTCCCCCGCGGATACGTAGGTCGCCTGTCAAGGTTCAGCCGTTCCCTTACCTTTCAGCTGTTTTGAAACTCATGTTTCAGACGGATCCTTCTTTTATCGTCGACCCCACATTGCCTTGCAAGAAGCGTCGCCGAGGGGCTACTGTTAGTACCCGACCTGAAAATGAGTTTATTAGGACTTTTCCAAAAATACAAGGACTTTATAGGAATTAGAAACCTTGCAAAGACTTGTTCCGGAATCCCGAAATACCTCATTTATGACAAAATCTATCAAAATAGGTAAATGGTTTCCTTAAAACCATGCAGAAACCCTAGCTTGAAAATTAAGTCAGCCAGCAACGATGGCCACGCGGCCACATTCGCCCAAGCTCCAACCTTGGCCACGCGGCCAACGTCGCCGCCGCCCTCCATCTTGGCCACGCGGCCACATCCGCTCCGGATGATCCTGACCGTCAGATCTCTCCATCAGTTTCCTATTTAAAGACCTCCCTTGCCTCATAATTGGGGGGATCCGAATTTGAGAGTTCTTAAACACAATTTTGCTCTCTAATTAGCATTCAAACCTCCAAGAAGATCAAGGTTTATTTCTTGCCAACATAGGTAAGTTTTCTAACTTATTTCTTCACGTTCTTGCATTATTTCTAATGTAGATCTTTAATATTCATGTTCTTGCATGTTTATTCATAGTTTCTTCATATGCTTCGCATGTTCATTCATATGTTCATATATGTTCTTCATATGTTCATCGTGTTCATAGATTAAAACCTTATTTATGCTATATTTAGGGTTGCGATCTTCATGTTTGCATGTTATTTCATAGCCGATGATGATCTAGGGTTCATCGACCCAAGGATGATCTAGGAACTACTTCTAAACCCTAATCTTTAGGTAATTCCCCCCTCATTATGCATGATCCCGATTCTTCTGCCTATTCTAAATTCTCCTCGAACTACGCTGACCTGAGCTTCTCACATTGAGAGGAACGTAGGCAATCTTCGGATCCGGTCTCAAACACTAACACACTACTAACACATTCATCATGATAGAAAGACCGATCATTCGGGCAATAGGAGTGATAACGTCCAATATTCTTCTCTTGTTGTAATTTGACCCCCGAACCCATTAAACATGCTTTTTCTCAATGTTTTGGCTATAACTAAAACGGCGTGGCGACTCTCATATTTTAATGTTACTATGAATATCCCAAATTCAAACACACGTATTCACAATACTGTACAGAGATAAAAACGCATGCGCTAAGTATGAGGCTAAAGAGTGGCGCAAAAAGGATTCTAAGGCAAATGAGCAATAACAATTACAATCAGTAAAGTGTAGCAATCTGAAAGATCAAACAAAGCAGTTCATAAATAGTTAAGCAGGAAATATGCAGTAAATATAATGAACACGCTATTTGGAGAGGTTCGATCGATGAAAGATCTACATCCTCTACCAAGATGGTTAGTCTTGGATTTCTAATGGAGATCTTATAATATGAGAGAGTATTACAAATTACAACATTTGAGCTCAATATCTATTATCTATGAAGAACAAATCCTAGACTAAATCGGTGTATCTCAAGAAGTTAGATCAAAATGATCAAAGCTTCAAGAGGTGTGTGTGTGACAGAAATTCTGGGCTCTATGAATATGAAAGATGAAGAGCACCAAGAATTCTGGTGATATAGGGCTTTGTGATATGAGCAGGAGTTTGAAGGTTTGAAGATCTTGAAGGCTGTTCTAAAGAATCTGGAAATACTAAGCAGCAGTCTTCAGATCTTCAAGGTTTCTCAATGAAGCATGCAACTCGAGCTCTTGAAGCATAGTGGCCAACAAGAGGGGCGACTTGGAAATGAAGATGAGCAGGCTATTTATAGCTGAGAACTTGAATATAGCCGTTGGAGCTCTGAGCAAGGATAATGAGCTGGCACAAAGTGATTGGCGCGT
Source organism: Campanula takesimana (assembly GCA_026119855.1). NCBI lineage: Eukaryota > Viridiplantae > Streptophyta > Magnoliopsida > Asterales > Campanulaceae > Campanula > Campanula takesimana. The sequence goes on from JAOWBW010002592.1 coordinate 27,644, forward strand.
AGGTGTCCTTTATAGCCGTTGGGGCTCTGATCAAAGATAATGACCTGGCACAATATGATTGGTGCGCAGGTATATAGAGCCGTTGGAACTCTGATCAAGATGATGACCTGGCACAATATGATTGGTGCGCAGGTATCTTAGAGCCGTTGGAGACTGAGCATGAAGACCAAATTCAAACTTTCTTCCAGAAGGTTTGACAGCTGTCTTCTCTTGAGATATTTCTTTGAAGCGTGTCTCCACCAATGGTTTTGCTGAGTATGCTTATTTTGTCATTTATGCACACCTCAGGACTTTAATAAGCGTGCATCTTCTAAGCGTTTTCCAAGCTTCTAGAATGTGAGATCAGGAGATGAGGGTTTTGACCAAGGTTGAGTGTCCACGCACAAAGGCATGCGCATTGCCGGCGCGCAAGGATGCTGCGCATAGGAAGCATGCGCACCATGCTTGGTCACAGATCTCTTTAAAGTTTAGGAATAAGACCTTGAAAACTGAGCAGGGTCAGAAATTGCGCAAGATATCTATACGCAGTGGCGACCTGCGCGGAGAACATCCTGCGCAGTGAAATGAATTCTGCTTGGGAAATCTTCGATACTTCAAAGCTTCAAGTCCTATAATCTAAGCCTATACTATAAAAGGACTTGGCTAAAAATTGAAGTTACAAACTTCTTTACATGAGGTCCTAAAGTCCATAAAAATACTCATAGGTGATGGTATCAATCAATTCTAACAAATGTAGGAGGGTTAAGTTATAAGCATACCCAACAGCATGCAAGGAGCTTGTGGTCCTTAAGGTCTTGGATTGTAGAGCTGATACGGGTCATCATGGAATCCAATGGTTGATCGAGTACCCACATATGGCGACTGAGTTCTTGGGATTCGATTGGCGATCTCGAACCGGTAAGGGTTATAATTAGGGAGATATCGTGGAAGTGATGGTTGAGGTATGATCGGTGTGAATGGTGAGACATGGGTGTTTTGAGTGTATTGCATTTGGGGATTTATGGGAGGTAACCCATAGGGAAAGTCGGATCTGGGGTAAGGCAGAAAGTAGGGAGTTTGAGTGGAAGGTAAGCTTGGAGTGGGAGGTAAGATTTGAGTGACGGTATGTTGAGATAGGCAATGGGGGGATTTGGTGTTTTCGCAAGATTGAGGGGGCGGGGTTTGGTAGCGATTTGGAGGTTGGGTGATTTAACCTCTTCCTCATGGTCAGCAACCTCAATGAAGGACCCATCAATCTGAAACAAAACCTTAACACCTTTCTGTTTCATCGACTCGACGAATCGGTCCCGTGCTTTCTCGTGGTATTTCCTGGCAATCTCTTCCCGAGCCCTGGAGGCTTCTAAAGCTTGGAGCAACTCTTTCTTGGTTGGACTGTCCTAATCATCTGTGGTATCACTTCCCCAACTACTTTCCTCTGAGCTGGTCATCCCGAGGTACCAGAGTGGAGGAATTGTAGCGACTGAGGAACTATCAGACTCGATGCTGAACAGGCGGTGACACGGTGCTCTTTTCCACTTCATTCTTTCTGTGGCGAAAAAAGGGTAGTTTAGACTCGGGTAATAATCGGATGAGTGCTTGGGCCAAAGACACACGTGTCTCTATTTGGGATATTTGACCGGGCCGAAGTTACCTACGTTCCCCTCACCACGAGGGAGGGGGTCCCACGCGATGAGAGGCTCAGGTCACTGTAGTTCGAATGGGTTTAGAATTCTAAGAGACAAAGACGATCATGATTGACTTCTTGGAGGATAACGGGGATTCATTCAAGAGATTGACTCATTTCCTAGGGGACTATTCCTAGAGATTTAACGGGGATCTTCACGGGGACCTAGGGGACAACGCCTAGGGATTCAATAGGAATTTTAACGGGGACCTAGGGGACGGCGCCTAGGGTTTCAATGGTAATTATAACGGGGACCTAGGGGACAATGCCTAGGGTTTCAACGGGAATCATAATGGGGACCTAGGGAACATCGCCTAGGGTTTCAATGGTAATTATAACGGGGACCTAGGGGACAATGCCTAGGGTTTCAACGGGAGTCTTGGAGGATAACGGGGATCCATCCAAAGGTTAACGGGATGACGCTTGTTAACGCAAAAAAGCAATGTGTCAAAGACGAGAAGCAGAAACGGAGCGAACTCATGCAATGTGTGATTATTTATGCATCCAAGTTTACTTAAAACGCATTTTTATTCCTAAATGGTTGGAAAAGATTTCTCTTCTTTTTTTTGCAACTACTCTAATTCTTGGATCAGTGGAGGCCATCACTACGCCTATAGACCGCTCGTTTTTCACCTGTATTGCACACTCCCAAGGACGGACTATCCCGGGCGAAGGTCCTATAGGGAACGCGGCTTCCACCGACCGAAAGAACCAAACCTAGGGTCTAGTGCGTCGAAAAACGCCAATGCTTGTGTCATTCTTGACATAATTAAGCCCCGGCTAAGGTCAAGATTGGCTCAATGCCGCAACGAAAATTTGGCATGACCTCGTTTAATGAGGGATCTTTAACCTCAACCATTGGCTTAAAGATGATTAGTATGAGTCAAACATTAGGGTTTAACAACACGGTGTCACCCTATCCTTAATACATGACTTAGGTTAATTATGGTTGGAATTAACGCTTAAGTCAAGGAACGGGTCAAGGATGACCTTGGTCACGCTTGCTTTTGCAAGGAGTCGTGACTCGGGCGTTAACTTGGCCATAATTAACTTTGGACACATATTAGGGACTTGATGACGTGAGCTAGACCAAAAACCAACCAAGGTCATGGTATTTGTGTGTCACGGACAAGTGTGGTTGACTTGGCTCGGAAGGGGAGGTGGAATGGACCCGTGCGCGCGAGAAGGGCACAAGAGCACCAATCAAGCTTCATCGTGGCATCCATCCTGGGTTTAAAGGGTTTTTGGAACGTGCACAAGGTCAAGTGCGCGTTGTGTGAAGCCTTCTATGTTCCCTTTTGAGTCAAAATAGGAATTTTCGGTCCGTTTTAATACCATGAGAATTGTATGAACAATTGTATGAACAAGTATGATGAACAAGTAAGATGGACAAGTATTTTGCACAAGCAAGTAAACAAACATATTAACAAGCAAGATTCAAAATTTGTACATGAAAAGGTTGTGCACAACCAAATGTTTTTGAAACCAAAATTTTGCAAGAAGAAATAAAACCTTTTGAAAGTCATTTGTAGAAAAAGATGGTGCACAATCAAGAAAAAATTGAAGACCAAATTTTTTATGAAAAGGGTTATGCACAATGAGACTTTGAAAACCCAATTTTATGTCCAAAAAATTTGTGCATAACCAAACTTTGAAAATCCATTTTTGGCTAAGAAAAAGAAGGTAGAAGTGCACAAGTAGAGGCTGTAAATTGGAACCTGGACAAGAAGAAGCAAGGGGACCATCAGAATGTTTTTTCCATGCACAAAATTGGTAATTTGAAACATTCTGTGGGCCCGACCAAACTAGCCGCACGGCTAGAGGAGGAGATCCATTATTTTTTGCAAATTTTCAGCTTCTGATCATCAAGCCCCAGTTCATTGTTTTTCCAGAACAGTTTCATCCATTCAAATCAAAACAGAAACATAAAACACACACAAAATATGCACAAAGTCAACAAAACGGGGACGAGAGTTTGACCCACACAAAAGTGCCTTCAAAGCTTCTAAAAAGAAGTTTGCAAGCACTTTATTCCCCAGCGGAGTCGCCACTGTAAGATACCCGCGGGAAAATGGAAAAAGTCCCCTCGGGATCAAACACGGCATGTCTCAAAAGATAACAGAGTCGCCACGTTAGTTTAACTTTAAACCCAAACTTAACGAAAAAAAGGTTAGAGAAAAGGGTTCGGACGTCACGTTACACCTTGGGAACAACTTAATCGAGGTTCACCCAAAATGCCTCGGAAAACCGAGTCTCCCTAGTTTGTTGACCAAAACGTGCAAGTGTGTGTGTGTGTGTTATTGAAAATGGGAGAAACTGACTTTTAACAAAATCAGTTAGAAAGTTAACGGAAATGGTTTATTTTGCAAAGATTTTGATAGAATAGGGTTTAGACAGAAAAACCTTCCACTGGCCAAACCATCCTTACGGCTGGTCCAAACCATCCGTACGGTTGGTTGTGGCAGTCCCGGAGATTTTACAGATTGTCAAGAAATCAGTCCAGTTTCAGGCAGAAACAGAGTATTCTGCTGAAACTGAACTGTTTTACATCTTTCAGTTTATTCACTCACACAAAGTTTGAATTAAATCATCCCTATGCTTTTGATCACTAATTAAACACCAAAACAAAAGGTTTTGGGTGTGATCAAGGCAATAATTGGGGAAAAATTAAGAAAGGTGGTGAACATGGCATTTGAGCCAAAATCATCATTTGGATGGTTAAAGATGGAAACTTTAACATTCAAATGGAAGGTTCATCCAAGGGAAAGCCTTGGGGAAGTAAGAAATCAACCTTTGGATGGATAAAGATTGAGTCTTTACCATCCAAAGGGACATTATTGGGGTTAGATCAAAGTTTGAATGATAAAGATTGAAACTTTATCATCCAAACTTGATCATTTCACTATAAAATCAACTTAAAAAGGTAAAAAAAATAAAATTTAACTTGCATAAATGTAAATACATAAAAGTAAATTGCATAAATGTAAAGACATAAATTAAAGGATGCATAAATCATAACAAGCCTTAGATTTTCCTTGGTTTGTAACCCACAATCATGCATAAAACATGAAGGGCACCATGGATCAAGGCTTGGTTCCATTTTAGTAATATCATAGTAATTATAATGTCATAAATTTAAAGACATAAAGTAAATAACATAAATGTAACAAATACTCCTCTCCACTTAGTTCATCTTTTTAATACACCATAAAAGTGTAAAATGAAACCATTGGGATCATAAGAATATTTGGATCCAATCATATATCTTTATAAAGACTATATTTTTATAAGTAAAAGATGAACAAAGATGATATTCCAACAAAAGAAAAAAGAAGGAGATGAAGATGAAGATGACAATAGGATAAAGGTTCAACCTTTAAGCAAGATTGGGGTAAATCATTAATTGATTGATCCAAGTTTGCTTCTTTTCCTCTTCACTTAGAGATCCTGGACTCTAAGATTTCACTTTACATGGTTTGGTCACCATCTTTCACAAAGACAATAACTCAATTTTGTAGAGAGAACAATTTTCGGGAGTAACTTTGCTAGGGAATTCTTGATAAAATGAGAGAGGATGACCTCTCTATTTATAGGAAGAGTTGGGGCTTCCTTCTTGCTTAGGGACTAAGCAAAAATAGAATATTCTTTGGATCTTTTTTTGGTCACAAATTGGATCCTTTTTTGGTCACAAATTGGATCCCTTTTTGGTCACAAATTGGATCCATTTTTGGTCACAAAATGGGTTGAAATTGGATCATTTTTGTGCACAAAATGGAGCATTTTTGGATGTAAAATGGCTGAGAATTATTCTTCTAGAAGGAGGGTGTGATGGTGATGCATGGTGGGTGAAGGACCAATGAAGGAGAGGGTTGTGAGGGTGAGGGGACAAAAGTGGATGAAAGACCAACCAGGGTGCGCCACTTGGAGGGGTTGTTGGGAGAGTGGGGTGAACCGGGGAGACAAGGCGCGTGGAGGCTGGCGGTTTGTTGGACTCATGGAGAAAGCGCACTTGGTAGGTGCGCTTTCAAGAAGATTGCGTGCGCCTTCAAGAAGCGCACCTACCAGGTGCGACCGTTCCCTTTAGCCCTTTTTCTGGAAATTCCCACAAAGTCCTTTAGGGCTTTGTGGGGATTTCAGTAGGGTCTCTGGTCCAATTTTATTACCAAAAGGCCCCTCCCTTTTTCAAGAATGTCCCCGGAAATGCCCAGAAGGTCCCTAAACTTCTAGTATGACCTAAATACCTCCCAAATTACCCCTCAACTCCACAATTTAATTATTTTGAGCATGATGATCCAGATCAGATTATTTACACTTCCCCTAAGATTGAATCATTCAAGAAACAAACAAGTAAGAACAAACCTTATTCTGAAAACAAAAGATCTATTAAGTCCATTCAGTGTAGGGCGTGTTTAGGATTTGGACACTATGCCAATGAGTGTGCTAACGCACTCAAAAAGAGAGGGATGAGTTTTTCTGCAACTTTAAGTGATTCAGATGATGACGATCAGACAGTAAACCTATCATTTTTACGATCATCACAATCTTCCCTTTCTGACAGTGAATCTGATAGTGAGGATGTACTGTCAACTGACGGCACAACTGACTACTCAGATGGTGCTAACATGTATATCTGTTTTAACTCTACTTCTGAAAGTGAAACTGAGCAATCCAATTAGGAGGATGAGGATAGTGCCACGTATATAGACCTGCACAATACATATGTTGATTTGTACATAGATTGGTCCAAAATGATGGAACAACTCAAGTTGTTCAAATAGGTAAATGAAAAACTCACCTCTGACAATCTAAACTTAAAGGCTGAGAATGAAAGGTTGTCGAGTGAAAATGATTCTCAAAAGGACTCCATAGCTAGGTTAGAAGTCATGCTTACCAAAAAGGACAATGAGTGTGAGAAGTATAAAAGCAATCTTGAAAAAGAAACTAATACTCTTACAAAGCTTAACAATGGTAAGGCTAAGTTAGATGAAGTTTTGAAAATGAGGAATCAAGGAAGATCAGGTATAGGCTATTAAGATCCAGTGTTTGTTAAGGAAGGTGAGGGCACTTCAAAAAACAATGAGAGAATTAATTCTAATCACGTGTCTCCTCACAAAAACAGAAGAAATAGAAAAAGGAGATACGTGTGTCACCATTGTTTTGCCCCTGGACATATACGTCTATTTTGTTACAAGTTGAAACAGGAACTTGGCTTGGAGAAGAACAGCGGCCACCTGACATGACAGTTGTGGGCACAGTTGGAGATACAACTGCCCAGACAACAACCATCTGCTCCAAAAGCCATATGGGTAATAAAGGACACTCTAAAGTGTCAAGTGGTGTTTACCTCCCTCAAGAGCAGTGTAGAAGGAGACTGATACTTTGACAGTGGCTGCTCCTGCCACATGACTGGCTCTCTCGAACATTTTAAAGACTATAAAGCCTTTAAAGGTGGAAAAGTCAATTTTGGTGGAGGTGCTCAAGGTGAGGTAATTGGCAAAGGTATGCTGAATGTTAATGGTTTGCCTAACTTGCATAATGTCTTGCATGTTGATGGGTTAAAGGCAAACCTAATTAGCATAAGCCAATTGTGTGATGATGATCTACATGTCAAGTTTGATAAGAAGATCTGTGAGGTCTTTGATGATTCAAACAGATGTGTTTTGAAAGGTGTAAGATCCTCTGATCATTGTTACAATTTGGTTGAAAATCATTCATGTTTTAACTCAATTTTTGATAATGCTCCTGATCCTATTGTCAATTGTGTTGAGAATTGTATTACAGGTTGCACTTGGGAGCCTGAATAGATTAATGATGAATTTGAACAGAAGAGTACAAAAGAATATGCAGATTTAACACTTGTGAGGTCAGTTGACATACCATATGAACAGTCAACTGCCACGACAGATGGTCAGACAGCAGTAGATTCCAGTTCAGATTCTGAAATCAATAAAGATCATGAAAGCAGAGGATCTGATGCTGCTGCAAGGATACAGGGAGATCATCTAACTTCCCAGGTCATTGGGGGAGTGGATGAATGAATGAAAACAAGAGGAAAATGAATAAATTACCGGGAATTAGCCGGTTTGGTATGCATGCAATCTGTGTACCATCAGGTAAGCTCTTGTTGTTTCGTTGCTAATTTTAAGCATGAGAATGAGTTAGAAACCTTAAAAGTTAATAATTGGATCAATGTCATGCAAGAGGAAGTGGTAAAATTTAAAAGGAAAGATGTTAGGTTCTTGGTTCGTAGGCCATCTAATACTAAATATATGGGAGTTGTTACTTGTTGTACTCAATTGTTGAGGATGGACCAAATGATCAAGGATTATGGTCTTAGAAGTGAAACCTTGACTGTATTTTGTGATAGCTTAAGTCCCCAGAATATTGCCAAGAATTCGGTACAAAATTTCCTAACAAAGCACATAGATATTATGCACCATTTTATTAGATATATAGTTTATCAAAAAATCATTACTCTAGAACTTGTAAGCATAACGGATCAACTTGCTGATATCTTTACCAAGGCTTTGGAATTCGAGAGATTTTCTTCACTTAAGAAGTCTCTCGGACTGTGTGTACCAGTTGACTGCATAAATGTGCAGACAACTGACTGCTTAACTGTATAATTGTATATTACAGTAAACACAAATAAAAAAAAATCCCAATAAAGAGGCTTTGACCAATAAGTCCCTAGACCAAATAAAAACCACCAATAAGGACAGACATTTTGAAAATCTAACAAAAAGTCCTTGAAATTTTTCCTGGACCAGAATGCCCTTACTCATTCTCATGCGCACAACCCAGCATATTAACTGCTACAGAAGTCTACGGAGAATGTTAACGTTTTTTCCTTTTCTCCCTTCTCTTTCTCTCTTTCTTTTTTTTTTCCACCTAAAAATTTAAAATGACATACCTCAAAATCTATAAACTGAAAAACTGATCCGAAACCATTGTTTTAATTGTGTCGACAATACAAATCAAACAAGTACACTCAACACATAATTCAAATTTTATAAATAAAAAATTCATTTTTCACTTGTAAAATTATTTTTCAACTGATTTCTCAGTTGTGTGATTTCACAGTTGTGTCATTTTTTCATTTTTTAAAACTGATAAATTCATCGCTCAATTTTTCCCAATCATTATAATAACTGAGACATGCATTTCACAGTTGTGTGATTTCTCATTTGTGTGTGGTTTCACAATTGTGTCATTTTTCAATTTTCACTTGTAAAATCATTTATCAACTGATTTCACTGTTGTGTGATTTTTCATTTTTTTACTTGTGAAAACTATTTCTCAATTGATTTCATAGTTGTATAATTACACAGTTGTATGATTTTCACAGTTGTGTAATTTGTTTATAATTAAGCATAAAAACTGATAAAATCATCTCTCTATTTTGCACATTTAAAACTGATAACTCAAATTTTCAATTAATATATCTTTCAGTATAGTCACATTTCACACTTATGAAGAATAGTAAAAGAATATAAATTAGATGTTACATCTCTTTCAAACTGTTAGCTTAATTTCACATACATTAAAACTTGAAATCCAACTGTGAATACCCCTTTCCGATGAAGCGACGGATGGGAAGTATCTTGTGATTATGTTTATTTATTAAAGGGAATATTCATAACGACATTAAATTTATGAGAGTCGCCACGCCGTTTTAATTAAAGCCAAAACATTGAAAAAAGCATTTTAGTGGGTTCGGGGGTCAAATTACAACAAGAGAAGAATATTGAACGTTATCACTCCTATTGCCCGAATTGATCGGTCTTTCTATCATGATGCGGTGTTAGTAGTGTGTTAGTGATTTAGACCGGATCCAAAGATTGCCTACGTTTCTTTCAATGTGAGAAGCTCAGGTTAGCGTAGTTCGCACATAATTTAGAATAGGCAGGAGAATCAGGATCATGCATAATGAGGGGGGAATTACCTAAAGATTAGGGTTTAGAAGTAGTTCCTAGATCATCCTCGGGTTGATGAACCCTCGATCATCATCGGCTATGAAATAACATGTAATTATGAAGATCGCAACCCTAAATATAGCATAAATAAGGTTTTAATCTATGAACACGAAGAACATGCGAAGAACATATTATGAACATATGAAAACATGCAAAGCATATGAAGAAACTATGAATAAACATGTAAGAACATGAATATAAAAGATCTACATTAAAAATGATGCAAGAACATGAAGAAAAAGTTAGAAAACTTACCTATGTTGGCAAGAAATAAACCTTGATCTACTTGAGTGTTTGAATGCTTAATTAGGGAGAAAATTGTGTTTAAGAACTCTAAAATTCAGACTCAAAGCTCTCAAAATCGGGATCCTTAAAACAATAGGCTGAGATTGGTTTATATAGTAAACTGAGGGGAAGATCTGACGGTCAGGATCATCCGGAGCAAGGTTGGCCGCTTGGCCATGATCGAAGACGGCGACAAGAGTGGCCGTGTGGCCAAGGTCGGAGGCGCAGCAAGGTTGGCCGCGTGGCCAATGTTGCGGTCTGACGTGATTCCTAAGCTAGGATTTCTGCATGGTTTAAGGAAACCATATTTTGACCATATTTAGGGTGTTCTAGAATAATGAGACATATTTTGGGAATCCGGGATAAGTCTTTGCAAGGTTTCTAATTCCTATAAAGTCCTTGTATATTTGGGAAAGCCCTAATAAACTCATTTTCAGATCGGGTACTAACAGTAGCCCCTCGGTGACGCTTCTTGCAAGGCAATGGAGGGTCGATGATAAAAAGAAGGATCCGTTCTAGAACTTGAGTTTCAAAACAGATGAAAGGATTGATGGAATGGCCGGACCTTGGAGGCGACCTACGTATCCACAGGGGAATCAAGCCAAACTTAGTTCAGATCTGATGGGAAATTGGGAATGATTGTCCACTGGTGGGGAGCAACATCTTCTGCTGGGGAGAAGTCTGATTTGTGGGAAAATGCATCTGTCGGGGAAAATGCAACTGCAGGGGATGAGAGATGACCATGTCGGTCGGGTGGCTGAACCTTTTCAGGTTTCCTACGTATCCTTGGAGGAATCAAGCCGATCGTAGTTCAGAGCTTTGGGGATAAAATGAGACATCGAACTTCTGCTGCGGATAACAATCCTACGGATACTATCTTGTAGGAAGAACAAACATTCGTAAGCAATGAAGTTATTTGGAAAAATAAAGACTACGTCGTCTAAATAATCCCAAGATGGAATGGTAAACGCAATCAGGATCGCCCGGGTTCCTGTCGATCGTGCTAAAGTAATAGATGCTGGATCTCTCGCAATTAGAAACGCCCGGGTCTCTACCAATCACGATCGATCTAAGGTGCGTATGACATAGAGGCGCCGAAGTCTCTGTAATCATACGAATCCTAAGCAAATGTTTGGAAATTTTAAGCGCAATCAGAAACGCCCGGGTTTCTGCTGATCGCGTTAAAATAATAGATGCTGGATCTCTCGTAATTAAAAACGCCCGGGTCTCTGCCAATCACGATCGACCTAGGATGCGTATGACATAGAGGCGCCGAAGTCTCTACAATCATACGAATCCTAAGCAAATGTTTGGAAATTTTAAACGCAATCAGAAACGCCCGGGTTTCTGCCGATCGCGTTAAAATAATAGATGTTGGATCTCTCGTAATTAGAAACGCCAGGGTTTCTGCCAATCACGATCGATCTAGGATGCGTATGACATAGAGGCGCCGAAGTCTCTACAATCATACGAATCCTAAGCAAATATTTGGTGAAGAATGGAAATTTTAAGAGGCTTTCCGTTCCCAAAGATAACGAATATCAGTCAAAATAGTTCTAAGGGCACCTAAAATGAATCAAAGGGAAAAGATCATGGGCAAAAATGGGATTTTATCTGAAGGGACAAGGTTGGCTGCGTGGCCAAGGTCACTGAATTGCAATAGTGGCCGCGTGGCCAAGGACGCTGAGTGGTCAGATCTCCTTCACGCGGATTGCTGATCTGACGGTTGGGATTGCGAGGGCAGAAGTGGCCGTGTGGCCAAGGTCGCCGTCGGACTGACTCCTTGGTCACATCACCAGAAACCCTCCCTCTTCTGCTTCTTTTCTTCTTCCTTCTTCTTCCTTCAACCATTGTTGCCGAGTTAGAGAGAGAAAATTGAGTTTTAGAGAGAAAAAGCTAGGATTTGATATTTTTTTGAGGATTTCGTTTCGAATACTTCGAATAAAATGGCGGACTGGATCAATGAGGCCTTGTTTGGGGGTTTTCCGGGCCAAGGTGGATATCTGCCTCCACAACAAGAATAAGAACAGTGGCATGGCGATCCTCAAGGTGAGGGAAATGTAGGGGCTGACCCAGGAGCAGGTTTTGAAGCGGCGCCCTTGATACCACGGGGCGGTTTGAGACCACGAGCGGCGACTCGGAATTTTCGCGACGGCCTTCTTCGGTCAACATTTGATCAAGACTATGATTTCTACATCGACTCGGAGCGTCACTGGTCGATGGGTCTTCCGGAGACACGAGAGGTAAATTTCAAATTTTCGCTCCTCTCATTTTCACATTTTTCGCACTTTTGTACAAAACATATATTGCTAGAATCGTAATTTGCTAGAAATGTAGATTGCTAGAAATGTAAGTTGCTAGGAGTGTAACATACCTGTGCTGTGTTTACCTGCATAAGATCAAGGCTCGTGGGTCCACAGTGACTGTGGGCAAACTGTGGGCAAACTGTGGGCGTCTCTGCCGGAGGGACCGGGCGGTTTGCGTGCTCGGATCGAGGCTATGGGGTTTGTCCCATTCTTTGACAGTGTCCGCATGGTTGGGGGCACCCTGAAGGTGGCAGCGGTGATAGAGGTGTGCAGGGAGTTCTGGTGGGACACCACCCATACCTTCCACTTCAGTTGGGGAGAGATTACCATCACGCCGACGGATTTTGCGGCTATCACGGGGTTGAGGTTCATTGCTATCCCTTTGCCTTTTGATGAGAGCTTGGCGGAGCGGCGGGACTATAGACAGGCTCTGCTGGGAGTTGACACTGATCTGGGAGGAGGTGTCAAGGGTTATAGAGTGGAGGCCGGGAAGGTGAACCGTTTGGTGGAGATGGCTATTGAGGCCTTTGGTAGGGGGAGTATGATTTGGATTGCTTGGTCCGGCTATTCTTATGGTACAGCTTTTCAGAGATCTTGTTTCCCAGTGGGGCTACTGTCTGCAGGTACTCACCGTTGGGGGCTTTTGTGGACTTGGACCGAGTCGGTGGGATTTCTTGGGGCGGAGCTGGCTTGGCTGAGATTTACCGGGCATTGGACCATTGCTCGAGGGCTAGCTCGTCGGCCTTTGACGGGTTTCAGTTCGCCTTTGAGGTATGCTCTTGACTACCCTTCTTTTCACTTGTTGAGATTTCTGCTCTATCTTTTGGTCTGAAATGTCTCTTTCATTGTATGCACATGCTTGGGTGTACAAGATATTTGGTGTCGCCCCTTTTCAGTTGGTGATGAGTGCCAACAAGGTTGTTCCCATCATATCGTACTGGTGCAAGAGCAATAGGGCTCCTCCCCGCAGGAACCGGGATAGGAAGACGGTGGATGCTGCTGATCTGAGGAGGGTGTTCGCGATGTCTGAGCCTGTCGGGGTTAGATTTTACCCATGGAGTCCGGCCAATGAGGCGTCGGTCGGTCCCTATATAGTGGAGTTGACCGCTTCTAGGGTTCTGCTTGTGGGTCTCAACGGGGATGCCATGTATCTCGGAGAGAGGGTGGTTCGTCAGCATAGGGCTGGCGCGTTACCATGGGCTCCTTATGATCCTCCTCGGGATATGCTCCCTCCCGCGAGGTTGGCAACTTTCTTGGCTCCCACTCCGGCAGAGCATTACAGGGGGAGTGACGACTACGCCGGCTATGTGCGGACTCGGTTGATCAGCCCTCAGGTTCGAGCTAGGATGTTATCCGGAGAGGGGTCGAGCTCAGCCCGTTATATAGGTAGGAGTCGGCCTTTGGTTGACATGCCCCTTCGCTCGAGTAGCGTGAGAGTGATGAGGGGCGACCGGGAGGTGGAGCTTAGCTTGGAGCCGACTGATGCAGATCTTGTTGTGGAGACATTCATTCCTCCGCCCGACGCTGGGGTACGGCTTTGTGCTTTATATTAGTCATGCACACACACACTCGTTATTTCTTTCTGTATCACAATCTCTGCCTTTGGGCTTCTTTCAGGTGACTCGGGAGGCATATATCCGTTCAGCTCGGCGGGAGAACGTATTGATGCGCTTACTGAGGGAGGCGTACCATTCATGTACTTGTCAGAGGGACGACGTTGCGTCACCCCAGCGTCGTGAGCGGTCTCCTAATGGTACGGGCTCTTCTCACACTGGTGGTCGAGCGGTCCGGGGACGGAGTTCGGGTGCCGGTAGCTCTCGAGCTTTAGCGCGGCGTGGAAACACCACGGAGGAGGAATCTGATTAGGCCGGGCCCATTTTCTTTTATTTCCCTATATTATTAGCTAGTAGAGAGCAGAGGGATATGTATGTATAGAACAAATATTAAAATGCATGTATGTATATATTATGTTCTAAAATGCAATTTTATTATGGGAGCCTACTTGTGCAAACTAGTTGTTTTACAAATGTTCCTAATTTTATACAATGCATGAGCCACGGGACGGGGCAGGTACGTAGTTGCATGGATCCGTTACGGAGTGGGAGGAAACAAACTGGATTTCTGCATGGAGCGATGTTGGCCGCGTGGCCATGGCAAGGTCGGCCGCCTGGCCAAGACCAATAGTGGCCGCGTGGCCGAGGACAAATGTGGCAGCGTGGCCAAGTCTGCCGCCGATTCTAGTTTTCCTTTTCCTGGCAAGAATTGGAGTTTGTGTACTATTTAAGGGGAGTTTGTTTTGCCTTAGAATTCGTACCAGCCACTTCTTTTGAGAAATTTAGAGTTCCAATCACCAATTTGCTTGCTCTTTGCCATGGATCATGAGGTTAGGATCACAAGTCTTGAGAAAAAAGTCTTTATAACCTCTTTGGAGAAGTGGGTTGCCAAACTTTCTGGTTCTAGTCGTAGGAAACTTGATGAACGGTATGGGATAAAGTGTCTATGGTCACTTTTGCACATGAACTCCAATACCAACCTTTTGCAAGCCTGTGGGAAATTTTGGAATGATACCCTCCATGTCTTCAACTTTTCATTCAACAAGATGACACCCACTTATGAGGATATCGCGGCACTATGTGGCTACGAAGGGAAGGGTAAAGTTGCCTTACCTTTTGACTTTGTTTGCTTGAGGGACAAGTTGACAACCTTTGGCGTACCCGCGGAGGACTTTGATATGTATGCTAGGGGCGGCTATGTTGACCTTTCTTGGATGCCACAACACTTTATGCACATGGACGTGGCTTCTGACCGTTCTTTGGACCATCTTGCACTATGCTTGTTTTCCTCTATTCTATTCCCTTCCGAGGTTGGATTTGCTAGTGAGGGGTGTTTGGGCATGGTGAATTCGGCTCGCTCAGGTTATGACATTGTACCGGCCATTCTTGGGGAGATGATCTGTGGGATTCCCCATCTCGCGGCTTATGGTGGGATGCCTTGTGGTAGTGATAGGCTTCTGACCATGTGGTTGCAAGAGAGGCTTCGAGTGAATAAACCGGCGGCTTCTCTGAAGGTGGCCCCATGGATGCACCGCATTAGAGGCATGGCGGAGCGGTTTGAGGGCATGACTCTCAAAGGTTGGGAAAAGTATTTGGCGGAGATGGTGACTGACGACATTCAGTGGGTGGTGCCCCATTGGCACATTCATTCTGTGAGGGAGAAGGAAGTAGGACTTCACATGATCAAAGTTCCGACACTCTCTGGGACTACCTTTTACTACCCCGCTAGAGTGCTTCGTCAGTATGGTTTGGTGCAGACCATCCCGGAGGGTTGGGACAAGGAGAGAGATGGTTTTCCCTTTGGGATACTCCATTTGGATGATAGTGCCTCGGTCCTCTTTTCTCAGATGTGGGGCGAGGCCGGATTTAGTCGTAGGACCTTCATCACACGCTCTAGCAACACCTTCCTGTCACGAGAGTATTTGGATTGGTATATGGAGAGACTTGGGCATGCGGAGCAGACTCTAGAGACCCTAAGGGGCACTATCTTGGGATCCTGTGCTCCGAGTTTTTCGTTGAGAGTGAAAGAGGCGGTGGCTTATAAGAGGAGGATGAGTAAGAGCGAGGCTAACGGAAGCGGAGAAGAAGTGGGGACGTCAAAGAAGAGGAAGGGCGAAGAGGCTCCTAATGGCAAGGCTAAAGGTGTTAGTGAGTTCGAAAGAAGATTTTGTGAGAATCCTAACAAGAAAGTTCGCCGTGGACAAAGCAAGAAGAAAGAGACCGAGGGCACAAATGGCACTAAAGAGTGATCCCGAGCATCTCTCCATAGTCGTTGCAGACACATTAGTTTTAATTTATGTCTTATTTTACGTTTTAGTCTAAATTTCAGAATAGGTTATTTATTCAAAAAGTATGTCAAGCTTAGACTCATCAAATAAGTGTTAACATGCAATGACTATGGAAATACAAGTTTTTGCTTTCAGAAAATACAACTTCTATCTTTATTGCTTTGTGACAGGATTTGGATGTTTATTTGTTTTTTAGACCGCACCTTTTGAAAGGCTGCCTACGTTCCCCTTTTACAAATAGGACTAAGGGGCTCAGGTCACCGTAGTTCTCTCCAGTCGGACTAGAATGATTTTTAGAGAAAGGGAAGATAGAAGGGGGAATGATATAACTTTTGCCTAGACCGCCCTTGCGGGTTTTCGATCTAGCGAGCTTTGTACGCACCCGTATTTTGCATAGACCGCCCTTTGCGGGTTTTCAGTCTATCGGGATTCTTTTTGCGTAGTAAACATTTTTTTTAGAGAGGGGGGTTGCACTAGTCGTAGTAGCATCTGAGCTTGCTGATGTTGACCGGTTCCTTGAGCGGGCTGTCATCCAAATCTGCCATTCTGTCTAGTCTTGTGGCGCGCCTCGAGCTTTGGTCATTGCGTCGACGCGTTGCTTCAAATCCTCTATTTCTCTTGAGATGTCTTGAATCGTTTCTGCAGTCAGGTGCGAGAGTACCTCTGGGCCGTTCCTCACATAAGGCTCGATTTCGTAGCAACCGAGGAGTTCTAAGTTTTTGCTTTCCCTATAGAACCAAAATCCTCTCACGCCGGTGAGCATGTTCTCGTCCATCAAGGCTTGGATTCTCCTTTGTAGAGCGACACAGTCGTTGGTGTCGTGGACTTCGTCTTGGTGGTAAGAGCAACTTTTGGTAGGTTCAAATGGTTGAAGGGGTGGTAATTCGGAGAGGAGTGAATGTTCTCCTAGAGGCTTCATCTTACCCATTTGTCTCAGTTGGTCGAACAATTTTGTGAAAGGGGTCCCTA
Source organism: Campanula takesimana (assembly GCA_026119855.1). Lineage (NCBI taxonomy): Eukaryota > Viridiplantae > Streptophyta > Magnoliopsida > Asterales > Campanulaceae > Campanula > Campanula takesimana. The sequence goes on from JAOWBW010002592.1 coordinate 44,684, forward strand.
TTCTTGTGTATCGGTGGACTGAGAGGGGGTATTTTTCCAAAAATCTTTGCAGTTTTTCACTGATTTTCTTTTCCTGGCGCGAGGGCCACGCTTCTGTCGTTGGTGTTGGGGTCCGAAGTTCATTCCCATGTGCCGGGTGCAGGATTGGGGTATTCGCGAGGTACTCCTTGAGGCAGCATAACGCGAACTCACATCTCGAACTCCATTCTTAGTCGCGGGCCCTTTCTATTTTTCTGAGTGTCGGTTCCCCCACTGTTGTAAAATGGTTGAGGTATTGCAGTAACTTGATGAGTTCTTCCTTTTCGGCTTTGTTCCGAGGAGACTGCATTCTCAACATGGCTCGAACTCGCTGACTGATGGTCCTCCACGAGGTTATGGAGGGGGTCGCTTCTTGGTCCTCCTCGGTTGTCTCGACCTGGCCTTTTCCGTTGAAGATATCCTCGGGCTGTGTCTCCTTTGGCTCGGCTTCGATTCCCAAATTCACACATGTTAACACCTCATCGGCAGCTTGGGCTCGAGACGCGTTTTGATTAATAACCTGTTCTGAAATTTCTTCAGTGTATTCGTTATTTAATTGGTCTGTGTCTGCCTCTTCTAATGAATCATTATTAACTGAGTGTGTATCATTAAGTTGATTTTTAGCCAATTTATCATATGAAAGAGTGACTACAGAGGGATACTCGGAAAGGTCGAGGGTTTCATTCATGGAAAATGGGAGTACATTGTTTGTGACAGACTCGAGCTCGAAAGATAAATTATTAAGCTCGGGGGAAGGGGATCTAGGAGTAGTGACAGGCGATGCTGCAGGAGTGGTGTAAAAGGGAACAGCATGAGAAGGAACCAGCCCCAGTGTGTCTGCCATAAACTCGGGAGTAGCTGTAGGTCCCCCAATGATGCACCAATTCTTGAGCTTATCCCCCATAGGTACCACCAATGTCCTGGGATCTACGTTCTTCTCTGATTCATCCCCGATAGCGGCTACCATGTCGTCGTCCAGCCCCAGATTACCAAGATGCTGAAGCAGACATTGGCCGTCCCACGTCTCAGTCATTCTTGGCGCTTCTGCAGTTTCTGCTGTCGGCTTGTCAAGGGTTGCGGCTTCAAGTTGATCTGCCAAGTCATCTGCAACCTTGGCGGAGTACTCATTCCTGATGGTTCTAACTCTGCCGTGGCTTTTTCATATTCCATGTAAGTCAGCTTCATGTTGGACCGATCGAATTCCACATCTCTGAAAATCTCGAACCCTTTCTGCAACTTACCGGTGTGGTCAATCCATGGCTCTGCGAACTCAAAACACGAAAACTCCTCGCCTTCCCTAACAAAGTAGCTATTCAGGGACAGGGGGTATGGCCGCATTTCAGGCTTTTTGTAGGGAAGCTTCATCTTTTTAAGCAATTATATCCTTTGTTGCTCCATCTTGTCTTCAAGAGTAAGGGTGTATCCTAGACCGAACAAACCTCGATGATCAACTTCTTCAACCAATTCTGTGGGGCCTTGCAAGTTCTTACCTAGCCCAAGCTCCGGTATGAATCCCATATTACGCAGTATCTTGACAACAAGTGCCACTTTATCCGTGTTTTGGTGAGGTCGATGGTGCAGATCTGTGCTTGAGCGACTATTTCGAAGCCATTGAAGAGTCGGCTCTCTTCCTCATGCTGTATTTGTAAAACGGGAACGCCCTTGGTGTCCGTCCCTTGGGCAGTTACGAGATCGCTATAGATGATGGTCACTTCATTACCAGATTGAAACTTCACACACTTGTGCAGGGAAGATGGGACAGCGCCCGACTGATGTAACCATGGCCGGCCAAGGAGGAGTGAGAAGGTTGCGGGGATGTCTATGACGTGGAAGTCGGTCGGTAGGATATTTGTTCCGATGGTAATGGGCAAGGTGGCTTCGCCTATCACGGCGCGGCATGTAGAGTCATAAGCTTTGATGGTTTGCTTGGATGGGCGTAAATCAACACCATGAACGCCAACCACATCCATCATCCTTGAAGGCAGGATATTAATAGCAAAACCATTATCAATGAATACACGGGGAATCTTCTTGCCATTCACCTCGACAGTGATGTATAAAGGCTCATTATGATCAACTCCGAATATTGGCTTGTCTAGCTCTGAGAATGTGATGATGTTCCCGTAGTGGATATTACCGATCATGTGGGTGACATCCTCTGGGGTAGTAGTGGATGGTACCATGGTAGCAGCGAGGTTTTGCTCGAGCATGAGGCGATGGGCTAGGGAGGAGGTGAGTAGGGACCATAGTGAAATATGGGCTTGGGTTTGTTTGAGTTGAGTGAGGATAGGGTCTTCTTTGTCTAGGTCGGCTTGCTCGGGTTCCTTCCCAAAGATTTTCTTTGCTCCCTTCGGATCGGATTGGTACACTTGACCGGATCTTGTAAGGAGACAAACTTCTGCACGTAGCTCCTCCAAAGACAATGGCGTGTCACGACAAGGGGGCGAAACTTCGGTCCTTTCGGCCTCCTCGAAGATTTCGGCCCAAGAAAGAGGTTGAGAGGGTCTGGGACTCTTTTCCTCTAGAGATTCGACTTCACTAACTAGTTCTTCTAAAGACAACAAGTAGCAAGAAGGTTCTTTATTATTAATCATTGAAATACAACCCATCTCATCACAGTCCGCCACAACAGGCTTGGCCGGATCAGTGATCTCACTAAGTTCTACCATGAGTACATTGCTAGCTACATAATCTCTAGGGTCTTCGACAACTCCCTTGTGGATGAGCTCTTGCACGGCTTTCTTGAGTTCAAAGCATTCTTCGGTAGTGTGACCGGTGCACTTGTGGTAGTGGCAAAACTTTGACAAATCACAACCAAGGAGAGGGAGGTGTCTTTCTAATGGTTCGAGAATTTCTAACGTCACCAATGCCATGAAGATATCCACCATCGTGAGCCCTATCTTGTCAAAGGCATCCATGAGCTCTAGGATACTGATCTCGCATGTTTGCACCATATTCTCCCCACCCCCATTGTTAGGAAGGGGGTTACTCACCACATTAGGACCCTTCGGCTTCTCAATCTTCTTGTCATTGATCAACCCTTGAACTACGCGCTTCAGTTGAATACAACTATCCGTTGTGTGCCCGATGTGCTTGTGATACTTGCAGAACTTGGAGGCGTCCAAATCGGTTCTTGGGTAGGCGGGTTGGTAATTCTCTAAAGGCTTGATAAGACTTTTCTTGACTAACACGTCAAAGACTTTCCCCATAGGCATTCCAAAATCGTCAAAGTGCTCCCTCTCTCTTTGCGGTGGAGCCCCATTCCTTGTGACAGCTTAAACATCTAGCGGGACCTCATTTTGGACCATATTCACTTGGCCGACGGCCTCCTTTCCACCCCTAGGAGGCGCAGACGCAGTAGGAGCCTTGTAGCGGAAGGAGTTGTTGTTGTTGGTCTTTGGACTTTCCTTTGGCGGCACAATCCCAGTGAACCCTGCTTCGTACCTTACTCCGGCGTCAACCATTTCCTGCAAGTCAGGGAAATAACCATTACCGATGGCTGCTTTCATCTCAGGCAATAAACATTTGTAGAATATCTATTTCTGTTCCTTTGCTTTTGGTGGGTATTGGACCTCGCACAACCGATGATTCCACCTCTTGTAAAAATCATAAATAGCCTCGTCGGGCTTTTGCATAGTGTTCTCAAGATCCGTTCGATTCACATGCCAATCCAAGTTAGCTTGATACTTCTCATAGAAAACGACACTAATTTGATCCCACGTTTGTCTCTCGCTTGGTTCTAGCCCCAAGAACCAACGCAGAGCGATACCATCCAAAGTGCTATGGAATACGCGAGCCATTTGTTCGTTGGTGCAGTCACGAGCCCTCATGGCCAACACATAACTATCCAAATGAGTCTTAGGACACGAGTCACCATGAAACATTGCCACTTTAGGCATCTTGAAATCTTTGGGGAGAGCCCCCACTTGGCTAGGGTTGATTGTCTTGGTAGTCGGTGCACTTTGCTTATCCACGGTCTCGATCAACTTGTGCATTTGCTCTTGCATAGCCGTGACCACAGGGTGATTGGAGATGTCGGGGATAGATTCTGACAGAATGACGGGAGGAGTAGTGGAAGTAGTAGCAGCGGCCATCCCAATACTCAGAGGCAACGAGGGTACGGGTAGTTTGCTAGCAGAGAGGTAGCCACCAAGCAATTCAGGGGAAGGTTCATAGACAGCCTTGTTTTTGCTCATGGTAGTGAAACCTTGTTGAGTGTAGAGAGATGGAGGTGGAACATTGCGGTAGCTCGGGAATGGGAAGGTAGTGGCATTGGTGTTGGAGGGACAGTTGGTATTGACCTCTTCATCCTCGACATAAATGAAATTCTTACCATCGGGCACCAGTTTAGTCCCCTTTTGTTGAATGTGACCCTTCAATTGTTGGTTCTGGTCTTCCAACATCTTGTTGCTTTCCTCGAGATTCCTGATCTTGGCTTCGAGACCGGCGAGGAAGTTCTGGAGGCTTGGGGGAATACCATTGAGAGTAGCCTCAGTGTTGAGCTCGGCGGCACTGGCAGGAGGAGCAGAGGCTGAAGCTGAAGCGGGAGTTGACATTGCTGATGACGAGACTGAGAACGTGGATGGAGTAGAAGCTTCACGTTGTAGTCGACCACCCGAACGGATCCAAACTTGCTTTGCTGAAAGGTTGAAGGGAAATGAAGCTTTTAGGAGAGGGGGAAGGCTCATGCAAAGTATATTTTAATTTACAAAAACATATATTATTAACATCCTAATTGGTTGGAAGGGGTACCTGTGAATACCCCTTTCCGATGAAGCGACGCATGGGAAGTATCTTGTGATTATTTTTATTTACAAAGGGAATATTCTTAATGACATTAAAGTTATGAGAGTCGCCACGCCGTTTTAATTAAAGCCAAAACATTGAAAAAAGCATGTTTAATGGGTTCGGGGGTCAAATTACAACAAGAGAAGAATATTGGACGTTATCACTCCTATTGCCCGAATTGATCGGTCTTTCTATCATGATGAATGTGTTAGTAGTGTGTTAGTGATTTAGACCGGATCTGAAGATTGCCTAGGTTCCTCTCAATGTGAGAAGCTCAGGTCAGCGTACTTCGCAGAGAATTAGAATAGGCAGAAGAATCGGGATCATGCATAATGAAGGGGGAATTACCTAAAGATTAGGGTTTAGAAGTAGTTCCTAGATCATCCTCGGGTTGATGAACCCTCGATCATCATCGGCTATGAAATAACATGTAATTATGAAGATCACAACTCTAAATATAGCATAAATAAGGTTTTAATCTATGAACACGAAGAACATGCGAAGAACATATATGAACATATGAATAAACATACAAAGCATATGAAGAAACTATGAATAAACATGTACGAACATGAATAGAAAAGATCTACATTAAGAATAATGCAAGAACATGAAGAAAAGTTAGAAAACTTACCTATGTTGGCAAGAAATAAACCTTGGATCTTCTTGAGTGTTTGAATGTTAATTAGAGAGCAAAATATTGTTTAAGAACTCCAAAATTCGTACTTAGAGCTCTCAAAATCGGACCCCTAAACCATAGCATGGGATTGGTTTATATAGTAAACTGAGGGGAAGATCTGATGGTCAGGATCATCCAGCGCAAGGTTGGCCGCCTGGCCATGGTTTAAGCCGGTGACAATAGTGGCCGCGTGGCCAAGATCAACGCGGAGCAAGGTTGGCCGCGTGGCCAAGGATGCCGGCTGACTTGATTCTTAAGCTAGGGTTTCTGCATGGTTTTAAGGAAACCATTTACTACCTAATTTGATAGATTTTGTCATAAATGAGATATTTTGGGAATCCGGGACAAGTCTTTACAAGGTTTCTAATTCCTATAAAGTCCTTGTATTTTTGGGAAAGTCCTAATAAACTCATTTTCAGGTCGGGTACTAACAGTAGCCCCTCGGCGACGCTTCTTGCAAGGCAATGTGGGGTCGACGATAAAAGAAGGATCCGTCTGAAACATGAGTTCCAAAACAGATGAAAGGTAAGGGAACGGCTGAACCTTGGCAGGCGACCTACGTATCCGCGGGGGAATCAAGCCAAACGTAGTTCAAATCTGATGGGAAATTGGGAATGACTGTCCTCTGATTGGGAGCAACGTCTTCTGCTGGGGAAAATGCACCTGCTGGGGATGAGAGATGTCCGCGTCGGTCGGGTGGCTGAACCTTTTCAGGTTTCCTACGTATCCTTTGAGGAATCAAGCCGGTCGTAGTTCAGAGCTATTGAGGAAAGACGAGCCATCGAACTTCTACTGCAGATAATAAACCTACGGATACTATCTTGCATGAAGAACGAACATTTGTAAGCAATGAAGTTATTTGGGAAAAATGAAGACTACGTTGTCTAGATAATCCCAAGATGGAATGATAAACGCAATCAGGATCGCCAGGGCTCCTGCCGATTGCGCTAAAGTAATAGATGTCGGATCTCTCACGAACAGAAAACGCCGAGGCTTCTGCCAATCACGATCGATCAAGGATACGTATGTCATAGAGGCGCCGAAGTCTCTACGATCATGCAAATCCTAATAATAGATATTGGATCTCTCGCAAACAGAAACGCTGAGGCTTCAACCAATCGCGATCGATCTAGGATACGTATGTCATAGAGGCGCCGAAGTCTTTACAACCATACGAATCCTAATAATAGTTGCTGGATCTCTCGCAAACAGAAACGCCGAGTCTTCTGCCAATCACGATCGATCTAGGATGCATATGACATAGAGGCACCGAAGTCTCTGTAATCATACGAATCCTAAGCAAATATTCGGTGAAGAATGGAAATTTTAAGGGGCTTTCCGCACCCAAAGGTAACGAATATCAGTCAAAATTGTGCCAAGGGCATTTAAGATGAATTAAAGGGAAAAGATCAGGGACAAAAGTGGAATTTTATCTGAAGGGACAAGGTTGGCCGCGTGGCCAAACACACTAACTTGCAATAGTGGTTGCGTGGCCAAGACCGCTGAGTGGTCAGATCTCTTGCACACGGATCGCTGATCTGACGGCTGGGGTTGCAAGGGCAAAAGTGGCCGCTTGGCCAAGATGCCGACGGGCTGACTCCTTGGTCACATCACCAGACACCTCCCCTCTTCTTCTTCTTTTCTTCTTTCTATTTCTTCCTCCTCCATTGTTAACGAGTTAGAGAGAGGAAATTGGGTTTTTAGAGAGAGAAAGCTTGGATTTATAATCTTGAAGACTTCGTTTCACATACTTCTCGAAGCTATGGCAGATTGGATCAATGAGGCATTATTTAGGGATTTCCCGGGCCAAGGTGGGTATATGATTCCATATCAAGAGCCACAAGGAGAGGGGCACGGTTATGCTCAGGGCGCAGGAAATGTCGGGGTTGATCCAGGAGCGGGCTTTGAAGCGGCGCCCTTGATTCCACAGGGCGTTTTGAGACCACGAGCCGCGACTCGGAATTACCGCGATAATCTGTTGCGGTCTACGTTCGACCAAGATTACGATTTTTACATCGACTCTGAGCGTCTTTGGTCGATGGGGCTTCCGGAGACGCGAGAGGTAAATCTCGAATTTTCACTCCTCTCCTTCTCGCACATTTGTATGTTTTATGCACATAATATGAAATGCTAGAATAATGGAATGCTAGAATTTAAATTGCTAGAATTGTAAATTGCTAGAATGGTAACATACCTGTGCTGTGTTTACCTGCAGAGGATCAAGGCTCGTGGGTCCACAGTGACTGTGGGAAAACTGTGGGCGTCCCTGCCGGAGGGACCGGGCGGTTTGCGTGCTCGGATCGAGGCTATGGGCTTTGGCCCATTCTTTGACAGTGTCCGCATGGTCGGGGCTACCCTGAAGGTGGCAGCGGTGATAGAGGTGTGCCGGGAGTTCTGGTGGGATACCACCCATACCTTCCACTTCAGTTGGGGAGAGATTACCATCACGCTGACGGATTTCGCGGCCATCACAGGGTTGAGGTTTACTGGTACCCCTTTGCCTTTTGATGAGAGCTTGGCGGAGCGGCGGGACTATAGACAGGCTCTGCTGGGAGTCGACACCGACCTGGGAGGAGGTGTCAAGGGTTATGGAGTGGAGGCCGGGAAGGTGAATCGCTTGGTGGAGGTAGCTATTGAGGCCTTTAGTAGGGGGAATATGATTTGGATTGCTTGGTCCGGCTGTTCTTATGGTACAGCTTTTCAGAGATTTGTTTCCCAGTGGGGCTACTGTCTGCCGGTACTCACTGCTAGGGGCTTTTGTGGACTTGGACTTAGTCGGTGGGATTTCTTGGGGTGGAGCTGGTTTGCCTGAGATTTACCGGGCTTTGGACCATTGCTCGAGGGCTAGCTCGTCGGCCTTTGACGGGTTTCAGTTCGCCTTTGAGGTATGCTCTTGACTACCCTTCTTTTTCACATTGTTGAGATTTCTGCTCTATCCTTTGGTCTGAAATGTCTTTTTTCCATTGTATGCACAGGCTTGGGTGTACGAGATCTTCGGTGTCACCCCTTTTCAGTTGGTGATGAGTGCCAACAAGGTTGTTCCCATCATGTCATACTGGTGTAAAGGCAACAGGGCTCCTCCCTGCAGAAACCGGGATAGGAAGACGGTGGATGCTGCTGATCTGAGGAGGGTGTTCGCGATGTCTGAGCCCATCGGGGTCAGATTTTACCCATGGAGCCCGGCCAATAAGGCTTCGGTGGGTCCTTACGTAGTGGAGTTGACCGCCTCTAGGGTTCTGCTTGTGGGTCTCACCGGGGAGGCCATGTATCTCGGAGAGAGGGTGGTTCGTCAGCACAGGGCTGGTGCGTTACCGTGGGCTCCTTATGACCCTCCTCGGGATATGCTCCATCCCGCGAGGTTGGCGACTTTTTGGCTCCCACTCCGGCAGAGCATTACAGAGGGAGTGACGACTATGCTGGCTATGTGCGGACACGGCTGATCAGCCCTCAGGTTCGGGCTAGGATGTTATCGGGAGATGGATCGAGCTCGGCCCGTTATGTAGGTAGGAGTAGACCTTTGGTTTACATGCCCCTTCGCTCGAGTGCGTGAGAGTGATGAGGGGCGGTCGGGAGGTAGAGCTTAGCTTAGAGCCGACTGATGCAGATCTTGTTGAGGAGACATTCATTCCTCCGCCCGACACTGGGGTACGGCTTTGTGCTTTATATTAGTCATGTTTGCACACACCTATTTCTTTCTGCATTGTAATCATTTGCCTTGTCTTCCCTTTCAGGTGACTCGGGAGGCATATATCCGTTCAGCTCGGCGGGAGAACGTGTTGATGCGCTTACTGAGGGAAGCGTACCATTCATGTACTTGTCAGAGGGACGACGTTGCGTCACCCCAGCATCGGAACGGTCTCCGAATGGTGCGGGCTCTTCTCACATTGGTGGTCGAGCGGTCCGGGGACGGAGTTCGGGTGCCGGTAGCTCTCGGGCTTTAGCGCGGCGTGGAGACACCACGGAGGAAGATTCTGATTAGGCGGGGTCCATCTTTATTTCCTACACTGTTAGCTAGTAGAGAGCAGAGGGATATGTATGTATAGAACCAATGTATAAAATGCATGTATGTATATTATGTTCTAAAAATGCAATTTTATTGTGGGAGCCTACTTGTGAAAACTAGTTATTTTACAAATGTTCCTAATTTTATACAATGCATGAGCCATGGAGGGGGCAGGTACGTAGTTGCATGGATCCGTCACGGAGTGGGAGGAAACAAACTGGATTTCTGCATGGAGCGATGTTGGCCGCATGGCCATGGCGAGGCCCAGAGCAATGTAGGCCGCCTGGCCATGGCAAGATCCGGAGCAATGTTGGCCGCGTGGCCTAGGACGAAGTTGGCCGCCTGGCCAAGGACAATATCGGCCGCGGGGCCAAGGGCATATGTGGCCGCGTGGCCAGATCCTGCGCCGCCTCCGGTTTTCCTTTTCCTGGCAAGAATCGGGAGTTGTGTAGTATTTAATGGGAGTTTGTGTCCTATTCAACTTCGTACCAGCAGCTCTTTTGATCAATTTTGAGTTCCAATCGTCAACTTGCTCTTCTTTTGTCATGGATCACAATGCAAGGCTTTCTAGACTTGAAAAAGGAGCTTTCATAACATCTTTGGAGAAGTGGGTTGCCAAGATATCCGGTCCTTGTCGTAGGAAGTTTGAGAAGCGCTATGGGATCAAGTGTCTTTGGTCATTCTTGCACATGAACTCCAACACTAACCTCTTGCAAGCTTGCGGGAAGTTTTGGAACGACACTCTTCATGTTTTCAACTTTTCTTTTAATGAGATGGTACCCACTTATGAAGACATCAAGGCGCTTTTCGGTTGTGAAGGGAAGGGTACACTTGCATTTCCCTTTGATTTTATTTCTTTGCATGACAAATTGATAGCCTTTGGTGTGCCCGCAGATGACCTTGGTAAGTATGCTAGAGGTGGCTACGTCGACCTTTCTTGGATGCCAAGGCACTTTATGCATGCGGATGTGACCTCGGACCGTTCTTTGGACCATCTTGCCTTGTGTTTATTTGCTTCTATTCTTTTCCCTTCCGAAGTCGGATGTGCTAGTGAGGGATGTTTGACCATGGTGAGTGCTGCTCGTTCGGGACATGACATTGTACCGGCCATCCTTGGGGAGCTCATTTGTGGGATTCCTCATCTTGCGGTTTATGGCGAGATGCCATGCGGCAGTGATAGACTTTTGACCATGTGGTTGCAAGAAAGGCTCCGAGTGAACAAGCCAGCGGTTTCTTCGGCGGTGACCCTATGGATGCACCGTATTAGAGGTATGGAGGAGAGGTTCGAGGGCATGACTCTCAAGGGTTGGGAGAGGTACTTGGCGGAGATGGTGACCGATGACATCAAGTGGGTGGTGCCCCATTGGCACATTAATTCTGTAAGGGAGAAATAAGTCGGACTGCACATGATTAAACTTCCGTCATTTTCTGGGACCACTTTCTACTACCCTGCTAGAGTACTCCGTCAATACGGTCTAGTGCAAACCATCCCCGAGGGTTAGGACGAGGAGAGGACCCGTTTTACTTTCGGCATACTTCATTTGGATGATAGCGCTTCGGTTCTCCTTTCTCAAATGTGGGGCGAGGCCGGTTTTGGCCATAGGACTCTCATCACACGCTCCAACAACACCTACCTATCACGAGAGTATTTGGATTGGTTTGTGGAGAGACTTGGGCAAACGGAGCAGACTCTAGAGACCCTAAGGGGCACTATTTTGACATCCTGTGCTCCTAGTTGTTCGTTGAGGATGAAGGAGGCGATGGCTTATGAGAGGAAGAGGAGTCAGAGCATGGTTAATGGAGATGGAGCGGGGACTTCAAGGAAGAGAAAGGATGGGGAGACTCCTAGTGTCAAAGCTAAAGGGGTTAGTGAATTTGAGAGGAGGTTTTGCGAGAACCCTAACAAGAAAAAGATTCGCCGTGGTCAAAGTAAGAATAAAGGGACCGAAGGCACGAGTGGCACTAAGGAGTAATTCCGAGGATCCTTCCATAGTCGTTGCATACACATTGTTTTTTAATTTAGTTACTTTGTTTTAGTTTCGATTTCAGAATAGGTTATTTATTCAAAAAGTATGTCAAGCTTAGACTCATCGAATAAGTGTTAACATGCAATGACTATGGAAATAAAAGTTTTTGCTTTCAGAAAATACAACTTCTATCTTTATTGCTTGACAAGATTTGGATGTTTATTTGTTTTTTTAGACCGCACTTTTGAAAGGCTGCCTACGTTCCCCTTTTACAAATAGGACTAAGGGGCTCAGGTCACCGTAGTTCACTCCAGTCAGACTAGAATGATTTTAAAGAAAGGGAAGATAGAAGTGGGAGTGCTCTAACTTTTGCCTAGACCGCCCTTGCGGGTTTTCGATCTAGCGAGCTTTGTACGCACCCTTATTTTGCATAGACCGCCCTTTGCGGGTTTTCAGTTTATCGGGCTTCTTTTTGCGTAGTAAACATTTTTTTTTTTTTTTTTTAAGAGGGGGAGTCTAGTCATAGTAGCGTCTGAGCTTGCTGAGGTTGACTGGTTCCTTGAACGGGTTGCCATCCAAATCTGCCATTCTGACCGCTCCTCCGGAGAAGATCTTCTGTACTACAAATGGACCTACCCAAGTGGGGGCCCATTTCCCGAGGGGGTTGAATTTGTTGGGTAAGCGTGCTTTGAGCACCAAGTCTCCTTCCTTTATGTCAACAGGCTTGACCTTTTTATTGAAGGCTTTTTTCGTTCTCCTTTGATAGGCCCGGATGTGTTCCATGGCCTTCAATCTGCGTTCGTCGAGTGTTGCCAACTGATCATAGCGACTACGAAGCCATTCTACCTCGTTCACTTGGTTCTCGAGCAAGATCCTCAAAGATGGCACCTCCAACTCAATAGGGAGCACTGCCTCCATGCCGTATGTCAAAGCGTAAGGGGTCTCTCCAGTAGCGGTGCGGAATGACGTTCTGTATCCCCAAAGTGCTAATGGTAACTTCTCGGGCCAATCCCTCCCTTGCGAAGTCATCTTGCGAATTATCTGTGGATAGTATGGGGAAGATTTCTTTCGTTCGATCTTGAATTCTACAAGCAAGCGAGCACACTCGGCTTCGAAATGACTGCCATTATCTGATATAATGAGGTTAGGAACCCCATACCGACACATAATGTTCTCTTTGATAAACTGTGCTACCTTCTTGGAATTCAGCACCTTATAAGACTGAGCTTCGACCCACTTTGTGAAGTAGTCGACCGCGACGAGGACGAATTCATGACCATTACTACCGGCCGGCGAGATCTTCCCAATAATGTCTATACCCCACGTGGCGAATGGCCAAGGCGTGGTGGAACTATACAATTTGTGTGGGGGGTGTGGTTGAGGTTGGAACATACTTGGCACTTGTGACACCGTCGAACCCATTGAATACAGTCTGTCTCCATGGTAATCCAATAATAGCCCAGCCGAGTGATCTTCTGTCTAAGCATCCTTGCATTCATGTGGGGTCCGCACAACCAGTTGTGTACTTCTTCCATTATTGCTTCAGCTTTCTTGTTGTCGACACATAAGAGCAACAGACCATCGTAATGCCTCTTGTACAAAGTATCGTTAAACAGCACAAACTGCCCCGCCAACCTTTTGAGTGCTTGCAGACTCTTGGCCTTCACATCTCCGTCAAAGGACATCTCTCCGTGCTTAAGGAATTTGTAGATTTGGGCGTACCATTGATCTCCGTTTACCTCGGCATTGATCTGGATTTCACAGCAATAGGCGGGGTTCTCCCTTCGTCCAACCCTGAATGGTTTCACGGACCTTCCTCTGGAATTTCAACTAAGGAGGCCAATGTAGCTAGAGCATCCGCGAACCTATTTCTGTCTCGCGGCAGGAAATGGAAGGTAACTTCTTTGAACTGTGCTATCAACTCATCCATGTAACCTTGGTACCGATGCAGGCAAGGATCAATAGTTTTCCATTTCTTCGCCGTTTGGTTAATAATCAAAGCAGAGTCTCCATACACTTCTAACTCTTTCAAGTTGCGTTCTAGGGCGGCCTCCAATCCGGCTATACACGCCTCATACTCGGCGGCGTTTTGGTTGCCGAAAAGTTCAGCTTGATGGCTCTGGGAGTGTGCTCATCTTTGGGATCAATAAGTAGGAGTCCGACTCCATTCCCTCGTTTGTTTGCAGCTCCGTCAAAGAATAATTGCCACCTTTCTGCGACCTCAATTGCGAAAATGTCGTCGTCCGGGAACTCGGGGTCGGGTCCTCTTGTCTCGGTGCTTGGAGAGTCTGCGAGCTGATCGGCCATTGCCCTCCCCTTGATTGCTTTCCTCGGTACATAAGTAATGTCGAACTCTCCCAAGAACACTGACCATTTAGCGAGTCTCATAGACAGGGAGGGTTTATCAAACAGGTACTTGATAGGATCCATTTTCGAGACTAGTAAGATCGGATGGGATACCATGTAGTGCTTAAGCTTCGTCACTACCCATACTAGGCCTACGCAGGTCTTCTCGAGCACGGAGTAATTGAGCTCGCTACCTTGTAACTTTCGGCTGACAAAGTACACTGCATTCTCAATCCGGGAATCTTTGGCTTCTTGCGCTAACATGGCTCCGACGGCGGTGTCTGTTACAGTTAAGTATAGTAGCAACGGCTTCTCCTTATGCGGAGGGCGCAGGATTGGGGTATTCACCAAATATTGTTTGATCCTTTCGAAGGCTATCTGGCAGTCATGATCCCACTCCACACTGGCTGTTTTCTTCATTAACTTGAAAATTGGTTCGCAGATGGTGGTCAGCTGATTGATAAACCGACTGATGTATTGCAGGCGTCCCATGAATCCTTTTATCTCCGTCTCGGTACGGGGTGGCTTCATCTCCAGGATGGCTTGAATCTTCCTTGGGTCGGCTTCGATCCCATTCTCGGTGACCATGTAACCTAATACTTTCCCTCTACGAACTCCAAAGGTGCATTTCGCCGGGTTCAAACGCATGGCGTGCTCTCTCAACCTGATGAAAAATTTTCTGAGATCTATCAAGTGTTGGCCCCTAGACCCTTTGGAATGTATAATCATGTCATCCACGTACACCTCAATCTCCTTGTGGATCATATCGTGGAATAAAGTCGTAACTGCCCGTTGGTAGGTAGCCCCAGTGTTCCTCAGCCCAAATGGCATGACAGTATAGCAAAAAGTCCCCCATGGGGTGGTGAAAGCTGTTTTTTCTTGGTCATCCTCGGCCATCTTGATTTGGTTATAGCCGGCAAACCCATCCACAAACGACTTGACCTCATAGTGGGCGGTCGCATCCACCAACATGTCGATATTTGGCAAGGGGAAGTCATCCTTTGGTGTAGCTTTGTTGAGATCCCGAAAATCCACACATACTCTGACTTTACCGTTGGATTTCTTGACAGTCACCAGATTTGATAACCAAGTTGGATATTCGATCACCCTGATGAAACCTACACGGAGTAGCTTCTCAATCTCTTCCTTCACTTGCAAAGACCATTCCGGCTTAATGCGGCGCAGCTTCTGCTTGACTGGCTTAGCGTCTGGTGCTGTCGGGATTCTGTGCTCTACGATCGAGTTGTCGAGCCCCGGCATGTCTTTATAAGACCATGCGAACACATCCACATATTCTTTGAGTAGCTCAATCAGTGCTTCCCTTTCGGCTCCGCTGAAGAAACTCCCAATCTGCGTTTCCTTAGGCTCGGCTTCGGTTCCCAAATTCACGCATGTTAACACCTCATCGGCAGCTTGGGCTCGAGATTCTTTTTGATTAATAACCTGTTCTGAGATCTCTTTAATGTATTCATTATTTAATGTGTATGTGTCTGCCTCTTCTAATGAATCGTTATTAACTAAGTGTATATCATTAGTTTGATTATTAGCCAATTTATCAGTTAAAAGAGTGACTATGGAGGGATACTCGGAAAGGTCGAGGGTTTCATTCATGGAAAAAGGGAAAATAGCGTTTGCAACAAGATCATAGTCTTCAGACGTAAGGTCGTCAGACTTAGAGGAAGACTCAAATTCAAATGTAAAACACTAGACTCTGGGGATGGGGATTTTGGGTGAGTGACAGGAGATGCTGCAGGAGTGGCGACAGGAGAAGGAGTAAGCCCCAGTGTTCCCATCATAAATTCCGGAGTAGCTATAGGTCCCCCAATGATGCACCAATTCTTGAGCTTGTCCCCCATGGGTACCACCAATGTCCTTGGGTCCACCTTATCCTCAGAATCATCTCCAATGACGGCAACCATGTCTTCGTGCAGCCCCAGATTACCCAGATGTTGAAGAAGATATTGGCCGTCCCACGTCTCAGTCGAACTCGGGGTTTCTGCGGCTTCTATTGCTGGCTTGTCAAGGGTTGCGGCTTCAAGTTGATCTGCCAGGTCATCTGCGACTTGGTGGAGTACTCATGCCTGATGGTTCTAACTCTGCCCGTGGCTTTGTCATATTCCATGTAAGTCAGCTTCATGTTGGACCGATCGAATTCCACATCTCTGAAAATCTCGAATCCTTTCTGTAATTTCCCGGTGTGGTCAATCCATGGCTCGACGAACTCAAAACACAAAAACTCCTCGCCTTCCCTGACAAAGTAGCTGTTCAGGGACAGGCGGTATGACCGCATTTCAGGCTTTTTGCAGGGAAGCTTCATCTTTTTAAGCAATTCTATCCTTTGTTGCTCCATCTTGTCTTCAGGAGTAAGGGTGTATCCTAGACCGAACAACCCTCAATGATTAACCTCTTCAACCAATTCTGTGGGGCCTTGCAAGTTCTTACCTAGCCCCAGCCCCGGTATAAAACCCATGTTGCGCAGTATCTTGACAACAGGTGCCACTTTGTCCGTTGTTTTGGTGAGGTCGATGGTACAGATCTGTGCTTGAGCGACTATTTCGAAGCCATTGAAGAGTCGGCTCTCTTCTCCATGCTGAATCTGTAAGACAAGAACGCCCTTGGTGTCTGTCCCTTGGGCAGTTACGAGATCACTGTAGATGATGGTCACTTCATTACCAGATTGAAATTTCACACACTGGTGTAGGGAAGATGGGACAGCGCCCGACTGATGTAACCATGGCCGGCCAAGGAGGAGTGAGAAGGTTGCGGGGATATCGATGACGTGGAAATCGGTTGGCAGGATCTTTGTTCCGATGGTAATGGGCAAGGTGACTTCGCCTATCACGGCGCGGCATGTAGAGTCATAAGCTTTGATGGTTTGCTTGGATGGGCGTAAATCAACACCATGAACGCCAACCACATCCATCATCCTTGAAGGAAGGATATTAATAGCGGAACCATTGTCAATGAATACACGGGGAATCTTCTTGCCATTTACTTCGACAGTGATGTATAAAGGCTCATTATGATCAACTCCGAACACTGGCTTGTCTAGCTCCGAGAAAGTGATGATGTTTCCATAGTGGATATTACCGATCATGTGGGTGACGTCCTCCGGGGTAATAGTGAATGGTACCATGGTGGCGGCGAGGTTTTGCTCGAGCATGAGGCGATGGGCTAGGGAGGAGGTGAGTAGGGACCATAGTGAAATATGGGCTTGGGTTTGTTTGAGTTGAGTGAGGATAGGGTCTTCTTTGTCTAGGTCGGCTTGCTCGGGTTCCTTCCCAAGACTTTCTTTGCACCCTTCGGGTCGGATTGGTACACTTGACCGGATCTTGTAAGGAGACAAACTTCTGCACGTAGCTCCTCCAAAGACAATGGCGAGTCATGACAAGGGAGTGAAACTTCGGTCTTTTCGGCCCAAGAAAGAGGTTGAGAGGGCTTGGGACTCTCTTCCTCTAGAGATTCGACTTCACTCACTAGTTCTTCTAAAGACAACAAGTAGCAAGAAGATTCTTTATTATTAGTCATTGAAATACAACCCATTTCATCACAGTCCGCCACAACAGGCTCGGCCGCATCAGTGATCTCACTAAGTTCTACCATGAGTACATTGCTAGCTACATAATCTCTAGGTTCTTCGACAACTCCCTTGTGGATGAGCTCTTGCACGGCCTTCTTGAGTTCAAAGCATTCTTCGGTAGTATGACCGGTGCACTTGTGGTAGTGGCAAAACTTCGACAAATCGCAACCAAGGCGGGGAAGGTGTCCTTCTAATGGCTCGAGCATTTCTAACGTCACCAATGCCATGAAGATATCCACCATCGTGAGCCCTATCTTGTCAAAGGCATCCATGAGCTCTAGGATACTAATCGCATGTTTGCACCATATTCACCCTACCCCCATTGTTAAAGAGGGTTATTCACCACATTAGGACCCTTTGGCTTTCAATCTTCTTGTCATTGATCAACCCTTGTACTACGCGCTTCAATTGAATACAACCATCCGTTGTGTGCCCGATGTGCTTGTGATACTTGCAGAACTTGGAGGCATCCAAATCGGTTCTTGGGTAGGCGGGTTGGTAATTCTCTAAAGGCTTGATAAGACCTCTCTTGACTAATACGTCAAAGACTTTCCCCATGGGCATACCAAAATCGTCAAAATGCTCCCTCTGTTGTGGAGCCCCATTCCTTGTTACGGCTTGGACATCTAGCGGGACCTCTTTCTGGACCATATTCACTTGGCCGACGGCCTCCTTTCCACCCTAGGAGGCGCAGGCGTAGTAGGAGCCTTGTAGCGGAAGGAGTTGTTGTTGTTGGTCTTTGGACCTTCCTTTGGCGGCACAATCCCAGTGAACCCTGCTTCGTACCTTACTCCGGCATCAACCATTTCCCGCAAATCAGGGAAGTAACCGTTACCTATAGCTGCTTTCATCTCCGGTAGCAAGCACTTGTAGAAAATCTGTTTCTGTTCCTTTGCTTTTGGTGGGTATTGGACCTCGCACAACCGATGATTCCATCTCTTGTAAAAATCATAAATAGCCTCGCCGGGCTTTTGCATAGTGTTCTCAAGATCTGTTCGATTCACGTGCCAATCCAAGTTAGCTTGATACTTCTCACAGAAAATGGCACTGATTTGATCCCACGTTTGCCTCTCGCTTGGTTCTAGCCCCAAGAACCAACGCAGAGCTATACCATCCAAAGTGCTATGAAATACGCGAGCCATTTGTTCGTTGGTGCAGTCACGAGCCCTCATGGCCAACACATAACTATCCAAATGAGTCTTAGGACACGAGTCACCATGAAACATTGCCACCTTAGGCATCTTGAAATCCTGGGGAGAGCCCTACTTGGCTAGGGTTGATTGTCTTGGTAGTCGGTGCACTTTGCTTATCCACGGTCTCGATCAACTTTCGCATTTGCTCTTGCATGGCCATAACCACAGGGTGATTGGAGATGTCGGGGATAGTTTCTGAAAGAATGACGGGAAGAGTAGTGGAAGCAGTAGCAGCGGCCATCCCAATACTCAGAGGCAACGAGGGTGCGGGTAGTTTGCTAGCGGAGAGGTAGCCACCAAGCAGTTCAGGGGAAGGTTCATGGACAGCCTTGTTCTTGCTCATGGTAGTGAAACCTTGTTGGGTGTAGAAGGAGAGGAGGTGGAACATTGCGGTAGCTTGGGAATGGGAAGGCAGTAGCATTGGTGTTGGGGGGACAGTTGGTATTGACCTCTTCATCCTCGACATAAATGAAATTCTCCCCATCGGGCACCAGTTTAGTCCCCTTTTGTTGAATGTGACCCTTCAACTGTTGGTTCTGGTCTTCCAACATCTTGTTGCTTTCCTCGAGATTCCTGATCTTGGCTTCGAGACCGGCGAGGAAGTTCTGGAGGCTTGGGGGAATACCATTGAGAGTAGCCTCAGTGTTGAGCTCGGCGGCACTGGCAGGAGGAGCAGAGGCTGAAGCTGAAGCGGGAGTTGACATTGCTGATGACGAGACTGAGAACGTGGATGGAGTAGAAGCTTCACGTTGTAGTCGACCACCCGAACGGATCCATACTTGCTTTGCTGAAAGGTTGAAGGGCAATGAAGCTTTAGGAGAGGGGGAAGGCTCATGCAAAGTATATTTTAATTTACAAAAACATACATTATTTACATCATAATTGGTTGGAAGGGGTACCCCTTTTTCGCAACTAGTTAGAAGACTACGGTCAGTGGAGGCCATCATTACGTCTATAGACCCCTCGTTTTTCACCTGCATTGCACACCCCCAAACGGACAATTTGGGCGAGGGTCCTATAGGGCAAGCGGCTTCCACCAACCATCGGATCCTATGACTAACCCTTCCTTAAAGGCATTTAACGTGACGTCTATGTTACATCCTACGCAAGTTAATGATGAGCGGAGATCTTGACAATAAACACTCATCTCACCATGGCACGTCCCTTGTAGGGAAATCACTTTTTTGTGCACTTTCTCTCAAAGATCTCGATTCATCATTGACTTGGGGATGACTCGACATAGACAGCACGTTAATTGACTATTAAGAAAAAGCTAGCCAAACCAACCGGTCAAAACCTAGGTGTGATACCTATACTAGTGTGGGTTGACACGGGTTAGGTAAAAGGTTCCCACCGTATACGGTGAGTGGAATAGACGAGTGACTCGAAAAGAGTGCGGAAGTAGCACAAAATTCCTGCACATCGAATACTCCGGGTAATGGGGACCTGTGCAGTGCTGACACGGACTGTGGTAGTGTGTGGCAAGAAACTAATTCTTTTTAAGGAGAAAAGAGAGAATCTTTTGATGTTAGGATGATGCAATGCAATGCATGAGAGAGGGAGAGAGAGCCATGTACAAGGGAGCATAGCAGAGTTTTGTTTGACCCTAATACTAAAGCGAAGATAACAGGGGTACAAGGATACAAGGTATATACAAAGTACAAGTATCAACAAAGTACAAGTATTAACATTGCGGGGTGCGCGGGTGCATGTGTGAACATGGCAAGTATGTGAGGTGCATGTTAAACATGGCAAGTGTGTGCATGTGTTAAACATGGCAGGTGTGTGCATGTGCAAACATGGCAGGTGTGTGCATGTGTAAACATGGCAGGTGTGTGCATGTGTAAACATGGCAGGTGGTGCATGTGAGAATCATGGCAAATTGTAAGGTGCATGTGAGAACATGGCAAACATCATGATGTGAACGAAAGTTAGACCCACTAAGTTTGAAAAAGTTTCAAAGCAGTCCCAGCAGAGTCGCCACAGTGAATACCCCTTTCCGATGAAGCGACGCATGGGAAGTATCTTGTGATTATTTTTATTTACAAAGGGAATATTCTTAACGACATTAAAGTTATGAGAGTCGCCACGCCGTTTTAATTAAAGCCAAAACATTGAAAAAAGCATGTTTAATGGGTTCGGGGGTCAAATTACAACAAGAGAAGAATATTGGACGTTATCACTCCTATTGCCCGAATTGATCGGTCTTTCTATCATGATGAATGTGTTAGTAGTGTGTTAGTGATTTAGACCGGATCCGAAGATTGCCTACGTTCCTCTCAATGTGAGAAGCTCAGGTCAGCGTAGTTCGCAGAGAATTAGAATAGGCAGAAGAATCGGGATCATGCATAATGAAGTGGGAATTACCTAAAGATTAGGGTTTAGAAGTAGTTCCTAGATCATCCTCGGGTTGATGAACCCTCGATCATCATCGGCTATGAAATAACATGTAATTATGAAGATCGCAACCCTAAATATAGCATAATAAGGTTTTAATCTATGAACACGAAGAACATGCGAAGAACATATATGAACATATGAATAAACATGCAAAGCATACGAAGAAACTATGAATAAACATGTACGAACATGAATATAAAAGATCTACATTAAGAATAATGCAAGAACATGAAGAAAAAGTTAGAAAAACTTACCTATGTTGGCAAGAAATAAACCTTGGATCTTCTTGAGTGTTTGAATGTTAATTAGAGAGCAAAATATTGTTTAAGAACTCCAAAATTCGTACTTAGAGCTCTCAAAATCGGACCCTAAACCAATAGCATGGGATTGGTTTATATAGTAAACTGAGGGAAGATCTGATGGTCCAGGATCATCCAGCGCAAGGTTGGCCGCCTGGCCATGGTTGAAGCCGGTGACAATAGTGGCCGCGTGGCCAAGATCAACGCGGAGCAAGGTTGGCCGCGTGGCCAAGGATGCCGGCTGACTTGATTCTTAAGCTAGGGTTTCTGCATGGTTTTAAGGAAACCATTACTAACCTAATATTTGATAAATGATATTTTGGGAATCCGGGACAAGTCTTTGCAAGGTTTCTAATTCTATAAAGTCCTTGTATTTTTGGGAAAGTCCTAATAAACTCATTTTCAGGTGGGTACTAACAGT